>JACEGR010004558.1:0-85786 GCA_014170235.1 Listronotus bonariensis
TTTTAAATTAATTGTTATCAAAACAACAAGAATGTACAATGCACTAATGTACAAACTTAAATTTTCTCGATTTTCCTGGTCCAAAACCTAAAATGCAATCATCAGATATCAAATTGTGTCAGTCATGTATGAGGTTTGGCCAAAAATGTAATTTTTGCTCATGAGTAAAGTACCTGTATTTTTGCTAATATCTCAATTTTTAAATTATTAAAAGATGTTTATTAATAAAAATTACCTCCAAATATGTAATTTTGTTCCTATCCAAAAAAAAAAATTTTTTTCAACGAAAGTTGAGAACATTTAAGTTTGTACATTACTGCACTATATTTGGTGATTATAAATGTCATAGGACAGTTTTAAATAAACTTTTTAAATTAATTGTTATCAAAACAACAAGAATGTACAATGCACTAATGTACAAACTTAAATTTTCTCGATTTTCCTGGTCCAAAACCTAAAATGCAATCATCAGATATCAAATTGTGTCAGTCATGTACGAGGTTTGGCCAAAAATGTAATTTTTGCTCAAGAGTAAAGTACCTGTATTTTTGCTAATATCTCAATTTTTTAAATTATTAAAAGATGTTTATTAATAAAAATTACCTCCAAATATGTAATTTTGTTCCTATCCAAAAAAAAAAAAATTTTTTTCAACGAAAGTTGAGAACATTTAAGTTTGTACATTACTGCACTATATTTGGTGATTATAAATGTCATAGGACAGTTTTAAATAAACTTTTTAAATTAATTGTTATCAAAACAACAAGAATGTACAATGCACTAATGTACAAACTTAAATTTTCTCGATTTTCCTGGTCCAAAACCTAAAATGCAATCATCAGATATCAAATTGTGTCAGTCATGTACGAGGTTTGGCCAAAAATGTAATTTTTGCTCAAGAGTAAAGTACCTGTATTTTTGCTAATATCTCAATTTTTTAAATTATTAAAAGATGTTTATTAATAAAAATTACCTCCAAATATGTAATTTTGTTCCTATCCAAAAAAAAAAAATTTTTTTCAACGAAAGTTGAGAACATTTAAGTTTGTACATTACTGCACTATATTTGGTGATTATAAATGTCATAGGACAGTTTTAAATAAACTTTTAAATTAATTGTTATCAAAACAACAAGAATGTACAATGCACTAATGTACAAACTTAAATTTTCTCGATTTTCCTGGTCCAAAACCCAAAATGCAATCATCAGATATCAAATTGTGTCAGTCATGTACGAGGTTTGGCCAAAAATGTAATTTTTGCTCAAGAGTAAAGTACCTGTATTTTTGCTAATATCTCAATTTTTTAAATTATTAAAAGATGTTTATTAATAAAAATTACCTCCAAATATGTAATTTTGTTCCTATCCAAAAAAAAAAAAATTTTTTTCAACGAAAGTTGAGAACATTTAAGTTTGTACATTACTGCACTATATTTGGTGATTATAAATGTCATAGGACAGTTTTAAATAAACTTTTAAATTAATTGTTATCAAAACAACAAGAATGTACAATGCACTAATGTACAAACTTAAATTTTCTCGATTTTCCTGGTCCAAAACCTAAAATGCAATCATCAGATATCAAATTGTGTCAGTCATGTACGAGGTTTGGCCAAAAATGTAATTTTTGCTCAAGAGTAAAGTACCTGTATTTTTGCTAATATCTCAATTTTTTAAATTATTAAAAGATGTTTATTAATAAAAATTACCTCCAAATATGTAATTTTGTTCCTATCCAAAAAAAAAAAAATTTTTTTCAACGAAAGTTGAGAACATTTAAGTTTGTACATTACTGCACTATATTTGGTGATTATAAATGTCATAGGACAGTTTTAAATAAACTTTTTAAATTAATTGTTATCAAAACAACAAGAATGTACAATGCACTAATGTACAAACTTAAATTTTCTCGATTTTCCTGGTCCAAAACCCAAAATGCAATCATCAGATATCAAATTGTGTCAGTCATGTACGAGGTTTGGCCAAAAATGTAATTTTTGCTCAAGAGTAAAGTACCTGTATTTTTGCTAATATCTCAATTTTTTAAATTATTAAAAGATGTTTATTAATAAAAATTACCTCCAAATATGTAATTTTGTTCCTATCCAAAAAAAAAAAAATTTTTTTCAACGAAAGTTGAGAACATTTAAGTTTGTACATTACTGCACTATATTTGGTGATTATAAATGTCATAGGACAGTTTTAAATAAACTTTTAAATTAATTGTTATCAAAACAACAAGAATGTACAATGCACTAATGTACAAACTTAAATTTTCTCGATTTTCCTGGTCCAAAACCTAAAATGCAATCATCAGATATCAAATTGTGTCAGTCATGTACGAGGTTTGGCCAAAAATGTAATTTTTGCTCATGAGTAAAGTACCTGTATTTTTGCTAATATCTCAATTTTTTAAATTATTAAAAGATGTTTATTAATAAAAATTACCTCCAAATATGTAATTTTGTTCCTATCCAAAAAAAAATAAAAATTTTTCGACGAAAGTTGAGAACATTTAAGTTTGTACATTACTGCACTATATTTGGTGATTATAAATGTCATAGGACAGTTTTAAATAAACTTTTTAAATTAATTGTTATCAAAACAACAAGAATGTACAATGCACTAATGTACAAACTTAAATTTTCTCGATTTTCACAGAAAAAAAAAAATCTTTTTTTTTATTTGGGAATGAACAAAATTGCGTATTTAAAAGTAATTTTTAATTCTTAACATATTTTCTTTGTAACAATTTGTGATATTAGCAAAAATAAAGGTACTTTACCTCTTGAGCAAAAGTTACAATTTTGGCCAATAAAACTATAAAATTTTGAAAACACGTATTTTAGTAAAATATCTTAAAAGTTATTTAATTAAGTATTCGTTGTTTCTTATATAATTGCTTATAAAAGAAAACAACATATCCCAATTTTTCTTTTATGGTTTAGAAATATGCAATTCAGTGGATTTTATTTTTTTCTAAAACTAAACAGGATACCAAAAGACTTAACATTATAAACATTAAAACTGTATTATTATTGGCTTAATCTAATGCTGCGTCCACACACTTACAACAATTGGACGCGCCGAGTAGCGCGCCACATAGCCCCACATAGGGCGGACGTAGACGTGGACGTGGACGGAATTCACGTCGTTCCAAGGGCTTGGGGAATGATCCCGCGGTGATTCAGAGCTTGTCGGTTTTTTGAATCAAAGGAGCGCGCAAATAGAATGGTTTGTTTGGACCGATGTTTGGCGAATTGTTGCAAGTCTCAAAAATTTCCCACACTTGTACAGTCAGTAAAGTACCTTTTTAGAAATATTTGTTTAGGTGCCACTTGAAACACCACTCGACTTATTAAATTTAATTCAATAACGTTAAATTAGCCCCTTAATGCTATATAGATATTGTAAAACAATTAAAGTGTTTACCAATATTTTACCCCTCAAGAATTTGCGAGCCAATATTTATACAGTGTGGTGTCTACGTAGGTTGGCATCATATGGGAAACTTTTTTATTATTTATTTTACGAAAAAAGTTGTTCATAGTTGAAAACCTAAAATGTAATCATCAATTATCAAATTGTGTCATTTATCTAAGATGGTTTGGCCAAAAATGTATTTTTGCTCAAGAGTAAAGGACCTGTATTTTTACTTATATCGAAAATTGTTGTAAAGAAAAAATGTTTAGAATTAAAAATCACTTTTAATATGCAATTTTGTTTATTTACATAATTTGACTTCTAGCCAGTTTTTATCAGAATTACAAAGATATTTAAATAAGTTGATGGCGCCATATACAATGACATTGATTGATTAAAATGGTCACAACTTTTTGACCTCCGTGTATGCACATTTGCGAGTAGAAATAATAAAACAGCAATTAATTTTAGTCAAAAAAGGTATACTTCTTTGATCTCCAAAAAGTAGACCGTTTTTCGAAATAAACGATTTTTTATTAGGTTGCGAACACTCTAAAATTTAATTAACAACGATAAAGTTAGAAAAAGGCTATTGATTATAATAAATGTTTAAAGGTTCACCATCCACTAGGACACATTGTCTAATTCTTTTATTTAAATTTTGCCTGACTTCAGATAATAATTCTTCTCGGGCCCTGATGATACTGACTCCTTCCACAATCCCCATTTTATTTCTTTAAACCCCCTTTTCGAGTGGTTAAAAACAAAAACTCTTGTATACTTTGTTTATAGACACTTTATATGTAATTATTATGCCTTAAGTTTAAGCCACCCTTATATCATCTGGAGAAAAAAATAAGGATCATTTTAATGTTGAATTTTTAGCTCTCACAGCTTTTGTAAAAACATTTTTAAAGTTTACCCATTTTAAAATATACTTTCAAAAAACACATAAATTTTTTTCACCCCTTTCCGGGGGATTGAACAAAATCTCTCCTACACTTCAATTGTAGACACTCTAAGGATAATTATGTCAAAAATAAATGCAAATTAATGAATTTGTTAAACAGTTATATTTTTTTATTGAAATTATCATCCCTTAAGTTTTAGCAACCCTAATGTCATCTGGGGAAAATGATCTTTATATTTTTTTAGTTTTACAACTTTTGTAAAGAATTTTTTTGTAGCTTCAACCGTTTTAAAGTAATTGCAAAAACACTTTATTTTTGTTTTCAACCCTTTTCCGGGGGTTGAAATTTTTTTAGTTTAAGTGTCTACAAACAAAAAATATATATATAAAAAATAGTTTTAGCAACTCTAATGTCATCTGGGGAAAAATGATGGGTACCATTTCGATGTAAAATTTTTAGTTCTAAAACTTTTGTTAGGATTTTTTTCTCTAACATCAACCGTTTTAAAGTAATTCCAAGAAAGCACATTTTTTTAACCTCTTTCGGGGGTTAAAACAAAAACTCTTGTATACTTTATTTATAGATACTTTATAGGTAATTATGACAAAAAAATGCAAATACATGAATTTGTTAAATATGTAGTTATATATTTTTTTAATTAAAATTATCATCCCTTAAGTTTTATCCACCCTTATGTCATCTAAGGAAAAAATGATAAGGAATGTTTCGATGTAGAATTTTTAGCTCTAAAACTTTCGTAAAGAACTTTTTTCTATCTCCAACCGTTTTAAAATAATTACAATAAAACACAATTATTTCCTTTTTTTTCTCTAACTCTCACCATTTTAAAATAATTCCAAAAACACATTAATTTTTTTAACTCCTCTCCGGGGTTGAAACAAAATCTCTTCTACACTTCGTTTGTAGACACTCCAAGGGTAATTATGTCAAAAATAAATGCAAGTTCATGAATATGTTAAACAGTTGTGATTTTTTTTTAAATGAAATTATCATCCCTTAAGTTTTAGCAACCCTAATGTCATCTGGGGGAAAAAAATTATAAAGACCATATTGATTTATTATTTTTAGTGTTACAACTTTTGTTAAGATTTTTTTTCTAGCTCCAACCGTTTTAAAGTAATTGCAAGAAAACACTTTATTATTTTTTTTAACCTTTTCCGAAAGGCTGAATTTTTTAAAATATTTTTTGTTTGTAGACACTTAAAAGTATATTTTTAGTTTTACAACTTTTGTAAAGAATTATTTTTCTACTTCAACCGTTTTAAAGTTATTCCAAAATACACTTTACTTATTTTTTTCAACCACTCTCCGGGAGGTTAAAACAAAATCTACTTTATTTTTCGTTTATAGACACTTTAGAGTTAACTATGTAAAAAAGCAAATACATGAATTTGTTAAATAGTTATAATTTTTTAATTAAAATTATCATTCCTTAAGTTTTATCCACCCTTATGTCATTAAAGGAAAAATGATGGGGACCATTTCAATGTAGAATTTTTAGCTCTACATTTTTTGTAAAGAACTTTTTTTCTATCTCCAACCGTTTTAAAATTATTCCAATAAAACACAATTATTACCTTTTTAGCCCCTTTCTAGAGGCGGAAACAAAATATCTTCTTTACTTCGTTTTTGGACACTCTAAAGTTAATTATGTCAAGAAAAAATGCAAATACATGAAGTTGTTAAATAGTTATGATGTTTTTAAGTGAAATTATCATCCCTTAAGTTTTAGCAACCCTAATGTCATCTGGGGAAAAATGATGGAAACCATTTCGATGTAAAATTTTTAGTTTTAAAACTTTTGTTAGGAATTTTGTTTCTCTTAAGTAATTGTTTTAAAGTAATTCAAAAAAACATCTTATTTTTTTAACCCCTTTTCGGGTGGTTAAAACAAAAACTCTTGTATACTTCGTTTATAGACACTTTATAGGTAATAATGACAAAAAAAAATGCAAATACATGAATTTGTTAAATATGTAGTTATCTGTTTTTTTAATTAAAATTACCATCCCTTAAGTTTTACCCACCCTTATGTCATCTAAGGAAAAAATGATGAGAAATGTTTCGATGTAGAATTTTTAGCTCTAAAACTTTCGCCAAGAACTTTTTTTCTATCTCCAACCGTTTTAAAATAATTCCAATAAAACACAATTATTACCCTTTTTCAACCCCTTTCCAGAGGGGTTGAAACAAAAATATCTTCTTCACTTCATTTTCGGACACTCTAAATTTAATTATGTCAAAAAAAAAATGCAAATACATGAAGTTTTTAAATAGTTATAATTTTTTTAATTAAAATTATCATCCCTTAAGTTTAAGCCACCCTAATGTCATCTGGAGAAAAATGATAAGGACCATTTTGATGTAGAATTCTAGCTGTACAGCTTTTGTAAAACTTTTTCTAACTCTCACCATTTTAAAATAATTCCAAAAACACATTAATTTTATTTAACCCCTCTCCGGGGTTGAAACAAAATCTCTTCTACACTTCGTTTGTAGACTCTCTAAGGGTAATTATGTCAAAAATAAATGCAAAGTCATGAATTTGTTAAACAGTTATATATTTTTTTTTAATTGAAATTATCATCCCTTAAGTTTTAGCAACCCTAATGTCATCTGGGAAAAAAATGGTACAGACCATTTTAATTTATTATTTTTAGTGTTACAACTTTTTGTTAAGAATTTTTTTGTAGCTCCAACCGTTTTAAAGTAATTGCAAGAAAACACTTTATTTATTTTTTCCACCCTTCCCCGGGGTTGAATTTTTTTAAAATATTTTTTGTTTGTAGACACCTTAAAGTAACTTATGTCAAAAATTCATTCACTCCCCCAAATTGTGATTTCAGGCTCTATTTAATTGGACTATAAATATTTTAAAATATAAAGAAAAAAATTCTTAACATATACTCCTACATTAGTAGATTTCTCCTGGAATTTTCAGTCACAATGTTAAAACTTAAAACAAAATCTTTTTTTTATGTATCACTTTGGTTAATACATTAAATCACATTTAAAATTAGTTTTCATTTTTTTTTAAATATTAATATAACAATCTTGTTGGTACAAGGTTTCTTTATACAGGGTGTCCACAAAATATTAATAGTACACAAAGAAACCAAATTTCTTATGTTAAAATATTAAGACTTAACCAAACATATCTATATTTAAAAATCGATAATAAGAAAGTAACTGAGCGCCAAACTAAATATTTTTAAAATTAATTTCAGTAATTTTGATTGCGTTTTAAATATTTTAACTATACAGGCGGTTACAAATTCGAGAGCCACCATCATTATTTAGAAAACGGTAAAAAACAGAGTTGGTTAAGATGAAGCAAAGTTGCGCACTTTTATGCTTACCAATATTCCGTTTTAAAAATTTTAAAATTTGTAGCCGTTCCGGAGTTATCCGCAAAAACCAGGAATTTTGCGAATCGGTTTTTATATTTTTCTGAGTTTATTTAAACAAACATTTTCAAATAAATCTCACATTTTCATTCTCACTTTTTCCGTTCTATAAAATAATGTTATTAAATTAAAGATCAGACGTTTCGTCTTCGAGTCGCCATCATCAACTTGGTTTTTAAAATAGGCAAAATATTTGATTTTCAACTTAATAAACTTGTATTTTAATTCTAAATTCAACGACATATCACAAATTACATGCGACGTTTCGAACCGACCAACCATCGTCACTACTTAGCCATGTATGCATCGATTTTTTTATGACGGACTACGATAAAGGTAATAGGTAGAGGCGTTTAATTAAACTAAATGCTTTATTTTAAGATGTATTATTAAATGTACGCAAATAACATTTATTCTTATAGCTTTTTATTGAATTATAAAAAAATAAATTGTTAAAAATAAAAAAATCTGAGGACTAATTAAAATAATGGATGCATACTTACCTGCGAATGGAAATTTCCACGAAGGTTTGTCATAGGTGGTAATTTTTGTCAGCAAGATAGTAAATGATGGTTTTTTGGTTTTGCATTAAAATATTAGTTTATTTAAATGAAACCCAAATAAATTCAAATTCAAATACAATTTATTAACTTTTTGATTATATACATGATATAAGCTTCGTCCTTAATCTAACTAAAAATAATATAATAAATTTGTATAAACAACGATGCTACAATAAAAAATAAAACAAACAATAAAATATTGAAAACATTAATGTGACAAACAAAGCGATCAGTAAGATATAAATTTTAAATTAAAACAAAGTGAAAACAACACAGTTATGTTCTTCCATCCAGGAATTATTTTAGGTTGTGAAAGACTCCTTTCGTTAAAAACCTTTTCAACTGCCTTCTAAATGTCCCAATCGTATTTGAATCTTTTACTCTTTGGGTAATTTGTTGTAGATTCTTGTGCATGCATAGTATGGTGATTTTTCATACATTGCTGAGGAATGGCTTGGATATGCCAATCCATTTCGATTTCTTGTAAAGTGGTCATGATTTCTCCCATTCTGCCTGAATTGATCCATATTTTTATATACGTTTATGGATTATTTAAAAAGGTATACAGGGGTGCGCAAAAGACCGGAATAAAATTAATATCTTTCTAACCAGTAACTTAAGAAAAAAACGGTGAAACACGTCAATTGATTTTAAATTGTACGCATTTTTTGGCAATAAAATGAATTGCAACCCTCCCCAACTTTTCTATTCACACGCGAACCTATGTCGTGTATGGGTCATTGAAAAGCTCGTTAAAAATGGAATCTGACCATACCCTTTCTGTTTTTTAACCTACTTAAAAAATATATTAATAATTTTTATACAATGATACCTTCATTGTACTTTAACTTTTTTATTTTTATAAATATTCAAACATCTACAAGCATTGAAATAAAATTTGAAATTTCTCGTATACATTTCTGTATAAAAATTATTAAATTGATTTTTAAGTATCGTTTCCAATTAGTTTACCGCCACTGTATGTGGTTACCAGGAAATGAGAAAAACTCTTTTAGAAACAAAACAGTTAGAAATACCTACTTAGTGCTATCTACGGGTGAATTAACGTTGCAAATAATCAAATAAAGTGGCATTCATCATTAATGATGTACACTGCTCAACAATTGCTAAGGATCACCAGTACCTACCTAGTTTCTATAAGTTTACAAATTTTAAAAACAGAACAACCTGGGCAGGCACCACAACAAATTTTATTGATTTATGTGTAAAACTGATAACGTAATCTAGCATCAACATTCTTTGGAATTTATTTTTTCAGAAGAAAATTACACATAAATAGTTATATCCCAAGCAATTGTTGAGCAGTGTACTTCAAAAAGGGAAAAAGGTTGTTGTTTTTTGTACCAAATTTAATGACCTGATAAGATTTTTTTTTACTCAGCTTTAAAATTGTGGCATTTCTGGCTAAATTGAAATCTGTTTAGTTTATTAATTGTGTACCTTCAAAGTGTTCTTTTTTAATTTGCTAAACAAAAATGGTATTGTCGTAGAGGCAGCGTATTAAAGTCTTGATATTGTTGGGATGTGGGGGTAGAATACGGAGTCAAAGTAAAGTGTGTACTTTATTTCATGCAAAATATCCGGAAATGCACATTTCCCAGGTTACTGTGAGTAAGAGCTTACTCAAATTTGAAGAACATGGTACAGTGAAGGACTTGCCCAGAAGTGGCCGGCGACATATTTTAGACGAAGATGAAAAATTGGACATTGCCGTATCTCTGCAGGAAGATCCACATTTGTCAACGGTTTCATTAGCCCAAAACAATCCTGCGTCTAGACGTACGATTGGGAGGTTTTTGAAAACAGAAAAATACCACCCATATAAGGTATATCTTATCCAAGAGCTCTTGGAAGATGACTATGGCAGGCGGTTGCAATTTTGTGAGGAAATAATGAGGCGATGTGACGAGAATAATGGGTTTCCTCTGAACATACTCTTTTTCGGACGAAGCTACTTTTATTTAAATGGAGTAGTTAACAGGCACAATTATCGATTCTGGAGTCAGGAAAACCCACACTAGATATGCGAAGCTCATACGTTCCTCAGAAAGTAAATGTATGGGCAGGCATCATCAATAAACAGAATATTAGGGCTAACTTTTTTAAGAGAAACGCTTTGAATTAGAGCCTGCTTTAGCTGTTATGTTTCTCAATGAAGCAGATCCAGATATCCCCACTGAAACACTTTGGTTCTAACAGGACGGCGGTCCCCCACATTTTTTATTAACGTCAGAGAATATCTCGATAAAATATTTGCAGGACGCTGGATTGGACGACGTGGTACAATTAAATGGCCGCCACGATCCCCAGACTTAACGCCATTAGATTTTTTTTGGGATATCTGAAAGACAAAGTTTATCAAAATAGGCCGGCTAATATTGAAGATCCAAAAACAGAATTAGAGTGGAATCACATAACATACCGGCTGAGGCCATTCGGAATTCCGTAGACTAGTTTTACCATCGCCTAGGAGCCTGCCAAGTAGAGGGTGGAGGGCATTTTTAGCTTCTGTTACGTTAAATCACCCATAGATAGCACTAAATAGGTATTTCTAACTTTTTTGTTTTTAAAATAGTTTTTCTCGTTTCCTGGTACCAACATAAATTTAAAAAAAAAAGAAAGGGTATGGTGAGATTCCATTTTTACGTGCTTTTCAATGAGCCCATACACGACATAGGTTCGCATTTGAAAAAAAAAAGTTGGGCAGGGTTGCAGCTAAGGGGTTGAAAAAAATATTTCATTTTATTACCAAAAAATGCGTACAATTCAAAATCAATTAACATGTTTCAGCGTTTTTTTCCTAAGTCACTGGTTAAAAATATATTAATTTTATTCCGGACTTTTGCGCATCCCTGAATTGATATGGGACAGTAATAATTTTGTTTTGTTTAAAAACTTCTCTACAAGTTTCCAGTGGCTTCAGACCAAAAATAACCTGAATTTATAGAGACAAATAACGTAAAAATAAAATAAATTAGAAGTTCCAAATAAAGGTCACGTGTTCAATCTGTGAACTTTAATTGGTTATTCTTATTTTATTTTTATGTTATTTGTCTGTATAAATCCAGCAATACTATAAAAACATTTTTAAAATGTTTGAAAAAACTTTGAAAAGCTGTTCCTAGAACGTTTTAGGTACTATAAAAAACGTTTAGTAAACATACAAAAAAACGTTTTTAAAACGTTGTTTTTGCCGACACAAAACTTTTTAAAAACGTTAAAAGAACATTGACGAACGTTTATCATACTTTACCCAACATCTACTTGAATGTTTTATAAACATTTATAAAGTCGATTTGTGTTATAAGGGAATAAGCCTCTAGAGCTGCAGCGCACCACCTAGGGAGGGGGCGGTATTGTGTTTCGGTTTCGCAGTTTCGATTTTTCCGGATAATTCAGAAACGGCAGTAAACTTTTAATTTTTAAACGGAATATTATTAAGCATAAAATGCTCAACTTTGGCCCAATTTAACCAACCCTATATCTCTTACTGTTTTTGAAATCCTAATGGTGGCTCTCAAATTTGTAAGGGCCTATTGTAATATTCCTTTAAACAGTGTGTCTATGTAAGTTGGCGTCATATGGGAAACTTTTTTATTATAAATTTTACGAAAAAGTTATTTTCTATAAAAAGTTCTGCATGGTCCAAAACCCAAAATGCAACCAGCAGATATGAAATTGTATCAGTCATGTCATCTACGAGGTTTGGCCAAAAACGTAATTTTTGCTTAAGAGTAAGTACCTGTATTTTTGCTAGTATCAAAAACTGTCAGAAGGAAAAGATGTTTAGAATTAAAAATTACTTCCAAATAGTGGAGTTTTGTTTATTTATAAAAACACATTTTTTTTGCTATTTGGGAAAATTTAAGTTTGTACATTAGTGCATGGTACATTGTGCTTGTTTTGATAACAGTAAATTTAAAAAGTTGATTTAAAATTGTCTTATCCTAACCAACAATTTCACCAATTTTGCAGAAAAAAATGCATATTTAGAAGTAAAGGGTCTTTTAATAAGAGTAACAGTATTAAAAAAAAATTCTCGGTTTCTTATTAAAACAGTTTTAATTTTTAGGTGTTACTATATTTATTATAGTGTGCAGTTTTATAATTCAGCGTCTGACCTCTCTCGATCGGTTGGAAGTAATACCAAATATTACCAAAATTGTAGGTCAGTTGTGGCCATTCCCTCGAAAATTGGGTTGTCATCATCGGTACTTTGCGCAGATTATCCGCCGCACTATGGAAAAGTTTGTGGATGAGTTGTGACGTAAAGTTAACTCAAGTTTAAACTTTTCCACATTGCGGCTTATAACCTGCGCAGAGTACCTATGATGGCGACCCAATTTTCGAGTGAATAAACGTTAAGTAGCCACAACTGAGCTACCACTTTGGCAATATTTTTCTAGTACTTCCAACCGATCGAGGAATTAGACGCTGCATCATAAAACTGCACACTATGGTAATACCTATAAATAAAAAAAAATGGGTTAGAAACTAAGAAATCTCCATTGGAAATACTATCACTCTTATTGAAAGACCCTTTATTTTTAATTTCTATACATCTTTTCTTTAGAACCATTTTCGATAAAAATACAGGTACTTTACTCTTGAGCAAAAATTACATTTTTGGCCAAAACCCGTAGATGACTTATTATACAATTTGATATTTGATGGGTGCTTTTTAGGTTTTGGACCAAAAAACTTTTTATAAGGAATAACTTTTTTTTGCGTGAAATTAATAATAAATGGCGTCATATGGCGTTCCCATATGACGCCAGCTTACGTAGACACATTGTATAAGCTTTTCGCATTTTAGTGATTTAATTTTTGGTGTATGAGCAAAAGTAGAGACTACATTATAACAGTCGCACCTGGGGCAGGGGGATCAGTGACTGACCCGAAATAGTTTTTTTTGCTATAATTTTTTAGATTTAAAAACTTCAAATATCATTTTATGCCTTTATAACATGATGATGATGATGAAGGGTTAAGCTGAGTAGCTGGTAGTCATCAGCTAGACTTCGCCCTTAGGAATTGTTAAATGTAATTTTTCAATTCTTAATAAAGACCATTATTATTATTATTATTATTATCCTTTAGAAGTATATATATGCTAAAATTAAAAGTGTGTAACAAATAGTTCCGGCTTGAACAAAGTTTTTAGGATTTGCGTTGCAAGTATCACTCACTAATATAGTGTTTGCAACTAACAGTGGTCGTGATATAATTGAGGAGCTTGCGTTCAAAAGCGGCTATATCCATTTTTTTGCCCATATGCTTTTTTGCGATTTTCGGCTAAGTTCCACAAGATCTATCAACCAGCACGATCATTAGCGTTCAAAACGGGTTATTTGTATTTTAAAATCGCATATAAAGTCGGCTATAAGGAGGTTATATCCAATAATTCGTTATATTCAGAATAATGGTGCATCTGGCAAGACTGCAAGATCTGTAACAATACACTTGGCGATATCGCGATCGTCTTGCGTTGAGTATTTTTTGAGCACCAGTTATCATCCAAATGCTGTGGAGAGTGGTACTTGTTTGATTCCGAAATGATTGACGACGATCCACGTGCAATATGGATGATGAACTTATTACCGTAGAGCAAGGAAATAAAGGTTCTAGATGCCGTACAAATAAAAATATATTTTCTGTTCCAGTTTTATAATTAAAATGTATTTTCTATCGTTTAAATTTTTTTTTTGTTGAGAATTTTTAAAGCTTTGCTATCAAAACCGTCTATATCCAGATTAATTTTCAATTTTTTTCAAGAACTATTGACATTTGCGAAAAAATTTCAAATTGTATAATACTACTTCCCCAAAACACTACAAATAAACGTGTTTTGCTATCGCTATGTATTAAGGCTAACTGACAAGAAGTTTTCGTCGATTCCTGAACAATTTTTCTAAATGGATATAGCCGCTTTTGAACGCAAGCTCCTCAATTATGGAATTTCTACAACAAAGCGGCTTAAAAAAAACAGCACATTTGGCATTGTTTAATTTGCTTCTGGGGGAAAAGGTTTTCAACTATTTTTCCAAAATTATAGGGTTAAACGCCACATCTATGTAAAAAAACTGGGGTCAGTCGCTAACCTACTGCCCCTATATTTCCCAGGTGCAAAAATAGGCCCCAGGTGCGACTGTTAACCCAAGTGAATTGCAATGAACTAATATGAAATTCCAAACTTTTTTCACTAATTATGTCGTAAATATAAAAATTGTTAAAAGTTAATTAATATAACTATTTATATGACATAGCCTTGACCTTAAAACAATTTAGATGAAGTCAGTTACAAATTTTACAATCGCTAATTTTTAGTTATTTAAAAAGTAGTTTATTTTAGTTCCAATCAAGGTATTTTAGGCTACGTCAAGAGCCAACCTTAGCAAAAGGTATTTACAGAACTTGATTTCAGCAAGAAAGAATTATTTAAATGTTCATGGTTTTAAAACTTTGGAGGAAATTGAGAAGTACGCAGAGCAGACTGTATCAAACACATATTATTTAATTTTAGAAGGTTGTGGAGTAAAAGATATGAATGCTGATCATGCGGCATCACATTTAGGAAAAGCTCAAGGCATAGTTCAACAACTCAGGTAATAAATTGTGATAGTCAACTTGGTTTCATTATACATGGAACTCTAGTAAAAAAACTTTAGGGGTGATACTTTATTAAAAAATAACAAAAAGCTTTATATGAATATGTTTTAAACGTCATACTTTTCAATGTACAGGGTGTTAACATTTTAAGTAAATATTTATTATGTTATAATAACTTTTACATAGAATTAAATTTTTGTTAGAAATTTAGGAGACATCTCAAAATACTTAAAAATATAAAAGACAAAACAAATAATATTTTTTTACCTTACATATAGAACCATGAAAATAAGGCAACAAAATTTGGCAATATCATATACAAATATGAGCAAGTAGCAAAGCATATTTTTGCTGAGCTGCTGTGCCGTGTAAAATTAGGACATCGATTTTATCAATGGGGTAAATAACGCGTTGGTTTATGGTGCTCATAAAAACATTTATTAATGTGTCTTTGCAGAAAACTGGTTTTCCTATTAAGTGCTACCTTTTGCATACTGCTGACCCAATGTGCAACGATTGCCAGGTATTCCATATGTCAATACTCTGCTGCTGAATACATTCTTGTAGTTTAAAATTATTACAGCAGCAGGGGCGGTCATATCAACGTTCTGAGGGGAGGGGGCATATCATCATTAAATGTCCATATATAATCGGTTACAAAGGATGTGGCATAAAAGGGGGGGCCATGGCCTCCCCTCTTATGACCGCCCCTGTACTGCAGCTTTTTTAAATGTTCTCTTTTACTTTTTTACCGAGGTTTGTTTTGTTCATTATATCAATTAACTTAAATATCGAATAAAGGTAGATTCGAATTTTGCTTCTTCTCCATTGTAAATTTGTTATTAATTAAATATTTTAGAAAACCTTCGATTCTTCCTTATTACCTCTCCATACAATGAAAGTATCATCAATTTACCTTAGAAATACTTACAGAAGGAAAATGTATGCCATATCTGAATTAAACTTGAATAGACATTTAATTCTGGATGAGGTAGAAGAGGTTCGAAAATCCTGTTTATTTTTGGTACTTTAATTAGGTTTTCATTATTTCTGCATAAGTGTTTGTATCAGTCATGACTTTCAAAAACAACTCGGTTTTATTTAAAATATGTTTGTTACTGGCCTAAAACTTTTCTCTAGCCCAATTTAAATAGCACTCTCGGACGTGTCGTTTGCAGTATTTTAACTCATCTGAACCAAATTACCTCAAAAAATTATATCCTATTTCAGTTTAAATAGTATCCATAAATGATAAAAAGTGACCACAACTTAAATAACCAATAAAACTAGGTACACAGAACATAAAGCTAATGTCAATAATTTTAATTTTTTTTTGTAGAAGTATACCCTTATTGTAAAAGATTAAACTTTGTATCAATACCAGAAGATATTTTAATAAAAACCAATTAAGTCAAGAGGAAGTTATTCGCGGAAAGGAAAGTAAAAAATTAACAGACTGTGTATACGAAATTGCAAGCCGAGCTTACCAACACTTACAAAAATCAAGAAGCCTATCGGATAAAGTGTCAGTTGAAGGAAGACCTGCTTTGTTGCCAGCAGTGCCCGTGTCAGTTTATTTGGATAGGCTACAAAAAGTGGATTATAATGTTTTGGATTCAAGTTTGCGACAGAGATCCTGGAAAATTTTACCTATTTTATATTATAATATGTTAAGAAATAAATATTAGTTTATAGTAAATTCTCTTTAATTTTACCAGTTTACATATACAGTGCATTTCTTTAATGCTCCCCTCTTTTTTTTAACGGATCAATTTAAAAAGTTAAAAGTTTAGAAACTAAAATTGATACGTAAATACTATACAGGGTGTTTCACAACGTATCCGACAAACTCTAAGGGCTAATTCTACGATAAGAAAAATGAAAAAACTTCATATGAACATATGTCCATATGTATCAAGAAATACATACTTATATATATTTTTGAAAAGCCCAATGAGAGCGTAATAAATACAGATAAAAATATACAGGATGTTTCATAAGAAAAAACATAAGTAGGGTAATTTTCTCAAAAACTAACCAATATAAAAAAACTAATTACACCACAATATTCTACGGAAAAAAACCACAATTAATTTATTTAAAGTTTTTTCACAACTTTAATAGCAAACGAGTTAAAAAAGATTATAAAAATGGGCAAAATCCGAAAATCACCCTGTAGCTCCGAGATGGGTCTCATTAGCCATGAACTGTTTTTACTATAGTTTTTTCTCAAAAGAGATCGGGAGAGATTTTTGATATTCCTTACGGTTTTCGAGACACCCCGTAAAACCATCAAAATGAAACACCCTGTACAGGGTTATTCATTTGAAAGTAAACGGCCTTATTTTTGAACATTCCTGTAGTTTTTTAAAATACGAATATAGCCATTTTCTGTATTTTTTGCAAAGAATTCAATAATCTAATCAGAAAAAACATTTGAAACAAAAACAAAAGAGTTACAGCACGAGCTTTGTTTTTATATGTTCATATAAAAACAATGGCACGAGTGACGTATTTATATCAATTTATAGAGATTTTTACTAGAAATTTGATGATATAGGGGTGCTGGGTTTATTTCCTGTGGTTCTGTCACAGGTCACAGGTGCTTATTTGTCAAAGTCAAGAATTTTAAAAACACGTTTATTACTTTTTGGAAGTACTTTTATTTTATTTTAGCACATAATATAATTTTAAGCCGGTCTATACAAGGTGTTCTTAAAAAAACTCTTTGTCGTACATCAGTGCCGGATTAAGCCGGCGTGGGGCCTGTAGCAAATGTGAACAGGGGGCTTTGAGTGACATTGCCTATTGAAATTTGAAATGTAAATAAAACAGAACAGAAAGTGAATGCGTAACACTATTTTTACATTTGGAAAACACAATTCCAATGAATTTTTTATTAGAATTTTATAAAATTGGAGTTCCAAAGCCTCGTCTTTTTGCTGTCAATACCAGCAGCCACATGTTTTTAGCAGCTTAGCTAAATGCACCAGTTCATTGCCCAAACCATCTTTCATTTCATCAAAAATTACTTCCTTACTTATTGGAAAAAGAACCCCAACCTATTTTTTGTTAATTGGTCTTATTTTTGGCCACTGGCGCCGGGCCCCCTAAGGCACGGGGCCCGTAGCATTTGCTGCCCCCTGCTACATGACTAATCACTGTCGCACATTGTATATCTTAAAAATCTGATTACTGATTCAAAAACTACAGAGTTAACCCTTTAAATTAATGTTTTTATTTATCTTGTACGAAAAAAGTGAAAAGTTAAAGCATGGTGTAAATTTATAACCTGACACCCGGTACATACCTACTTAAATTTTCACCATTATTGCAAAAAAGTTTTTTTAATAAACAAAATTGACATGTTTGACCAAACCTCCTAGACGAACTAATCCAATTTGATATCTGATGGTTGCTTATTCGTTTTTGGACCATGCAGCGCTTTATATAAAAAATATTTTTTTTTTGTAAAATTCTTAATAAAAAAGTGTCTCATATGACACCAACTTACATAGACATACTGTATGAAAAATAATTTAATAAGAAACCAAGGATATTGTGGGATTATAAAAATAAATAATATTTTCTGGTTAAAAATATATGTTTAATAAATGTTAAAACTAAACAGATAATAAAATATTACTAATAAGTATAACCTTGTTTTTTTTTTAAAATATGGTATCACAGAAAAATATACAAATATAAAATAAAGGCCATGTTATAATAGTTGGTGGTGAATGCAACTCCCTAAATAATAAAAATATCAATAAAATTTTTAATGCAATACAATTCCAGTTTAAAGATTTTTAATTAGCTGACTTTAATTCTCATTACATTGATTTAATATTTTATTAAATAGACATAACACTGTACTACTCCTTACGATAAGTTTTATCAAACGCCTCTAAACTTTTATAAACACACTTATTATTCAAAAGTTGCAAAACTATTGTACATCACTGAGAACAAAGTTACCATCTGGGTTTTTCCCAACCTTAGAAATATTCATGTTAAAAATGTAATTAAAAAGTTCATTGTCGTTATATTTTGTTTTATTTATTAAATTATAACTTTTACACAATCTAAAATTCTATTTTTTTTTGGTAAAACAGACAAATATATTTCAACATGTATAAAACTGCCTAGTAAATAACATTTGAATTAAAATTTAAAAAAAAGTTTTCCATACTTTTTAGGTTGATTTTCTATGTGGAAAAAACGTCTAAAAATATTTTTCATTATTATAAATTTGTTTTTATCTAAATAACTTAACGTATAACTGTAGCACTAATAATACCTATAATATACTTCAAATAAATCTTTTAAAATTAATGTTTCATTATTTCAGTTCCCCTTATGCTTATTTTTTTATAAAGTCCAGGGTGCCTAGGCAACCACAGTGCAGAACTCTGAAAAAGATGTTTTACTTTCATATGAAACGATATGGCCTAAGTTAATTTCTCAAAATTCATTTAAATGTTTTTATGTTAAGGATTAATTGATACAATCGTGATATCTGATGGTTGCCATTTAGGTTTTGGACCATGCCGATCTATTTATAAGATTTTAAAGACATTAGTAATTTAACGTCATGTCTGTCATTCACATACATAATTAAAGAAAATGTTATTTTGTACCAGTTGTAGTATTTCAGACGTAACATAATATGGAATAATGTAAGGTTGTAAGTTCCTAAATGACAATTTTATACAACTACAGTTAGTAAAATAATATCATAGGACTGAAGTAGTAGATATAAGTAAAGAGCGAACAAAAGCAAGGTATAGGTCTAAAAAATAAAATAAACTATTTTTACCAACTGTAATATATAAGAATAAACAATAATAAGCTCTAAAGTTACTTATATTTGCAACTACAATTTGTAAAATGAAACATATTTATTTTATGGTAAAATTTTCAAGCTTGTGTCAAAGTTACAAACATTAAATTTAAATGAATATTATTTAAAACAAACTTGGTGTGAAATTTTCTTACCGAATACCACACGTGCTTAAATTATTTTGGGAATTTTTTTCTCGGCCACGAAAGTTTTAAGAAAATTCTTGAAATAATTTTCAAAATATTTGTGGCCTTCAAAAATTTTCGGAAATAAAATCAGCACTAGTGGTATTACAAGTGAAAATTTTTAAAAATCGCACAAGCAAGGTCGAAGGAGTGAAAATCTGAGGTGGATCATTAAATAATCACTGTAATATTAATGCTTAAATAAATACACATCTTTTAAAACACTTGATTACCTACATGCAATAGATAAATAAAGATATGATCATTATATTTAACAACTTTTTTACTAAATTGGGATGTTTTAAACACAATGAGAAACTGATATACTGAAGTACACAAAAAGTTTAAAAGACAATTCTAGAAACGAAAAAATCTAGAGCGATTAGTTCTTTTAAAAGAATTTATCGCTTTATTTAATTGGTAACCTACAAATACCATATTAAAAACTGTTTGAAATTTAATATTTATGAAAAATTGTTTATATTGACATACACAATCTGTAAAATTACTAAAGGCAAACACATAATCAATATCAAAAATATTTAATAAATCCTAATAACTTACCATTACTTTAAATACTCAACAAATAAAGAGGAATGTCTTTTCTGTTGTTTTCAATATATCGGTACAACAACTGGTTGGCTGCTCAAAATTTTAGCAAATTAAGCAAAGCTTGTCATATCTTAAAAAATAATAGTTTTAATAAAGCTTCTTGTCCTTATATAGCTAATTAAAAGATACCCCAACAAAATTCAAATAGCTATAAAATAAAAGTTTCAATCCACTAATGTTTAGCCACTATATTGGTATGTAGCAGCTACTGGTTGCATGTGGCGCGGTGTATGCTGCAGTCTCTGTATATGGCACGTACGACATAAAAGCCGCCCTTCAAGAGGATAACAGCGCTTGTCGGGCTCATCCGTTAACTGCATTCCACACTCTTCACATACATAACAGTCAACATGGAAATCTTTGTCCATAGATACTACACGTACAGTTTCTTCAGTGCCTTCCACTGGAGTTATTCCTATGAAAAACATAAAATGTTTAAGAATAAACAAAAATGCTAAATCTTTAGGTATTTTTTTAGCCATAGCAGCAATTGTAAATGATGAGGCACCTACTTATACAGGATGTTCATTTAAAAACTTACCACTCAAGTTATCTGCAAAAAAGACAGATTTGAGAAAATCGCCAAAACACGTCAAAATATTTATTGAGGGAGAACGTTTTCTACAAAAAATTGGACGAGCATTTTATTCGAAACTATTTAGTAGCACAAAATCGGTATTTCGGGAAAAGTTTTTTATCAAAATTTTAATAATTTATTAACTAAATAAATATTATATAGGATATTTCATTGAAAATAAGATAGTTGACATTAACTTTCGGTATAACCGTAAGTGGTATAACTGTCAAAATATTTTAGTCGTATGTACATCACTGACTTTATAATCACGGAAAAAATCTGGTAAATATTCATGCAATTGTAACCTACACAGTTACAATGTGTAGCACTATAGGCCCCAGGTACACGCTGTAGTAAAACTCGCTCCGTTTTTGTAGCAAATAATGTGCAGTAGTATTTAATACTTTGCAGTAGGATTTAATATTTTTGGGTGTGTTCATTCTTTATATAAATTTTTGCTTGTAAAAAAAATAGACTTCACGAAGAAAAAAAAGTTTATTTTGTATACAGAGTTCGCAAAAACTAAAAAAAACAAGATTTTTCTTTAAGAAAAAACTAATAATATTAAAACATGCGTATAATCCAAATAGGCCCAAAAATTTAAAGTAAAGAATAAAGGGCAAAACAACAAATACCTAAAGTTCATTAAAACATAACACCACTTAAAAAAAAGTATGTCACTCAAAGATATGATATTTTCTTCCATATCGATTTTTTTAAAATTTTATTTATTTGAAATTGTATTTTTTTTCTAATTTTTATTTATATATTTTCTATATTATTATTTAAACTACATTGTAAAATTTATAAATAGTACAAGTTGCTAAATAAAGAACTTAATAATAATAATATATGGTTTAAGTATAAAAAAAGTAAGATTGTGCGCAAAGAAAAATTACAATTTTATTTAATAGCGGAGAATTTTCCCGCCCCTAGAAACATGGCGCCTGAGGCGGTCGACTATTCGCCTTACCCCTCGGGTCGGCCCTGTTTTAACCTAGACATTTTTGGGGCGAAGACACGAACAAAATGATGAATGAAGTATGGCTTAAATTATTCTGGACAAAAATCAAAAAGATACTTTAAATTATTGTAAAAAAAGATTTGAACTCGGAACATCAAATACTAAAAAGTTGCTCGTCTTGGAGAGTAACCAATCAATTCAATTCAATTTTAACACATCTTTATTTTGTTTCCAAAATTAATACATTTCAAAATAGTTTACATAATACAAGTACATAGTGCAAGTTTCTTCCGAGCTTGGGAGTCTTCTGCTAACCGACTGCGTCGCGAGGCCCTTGTCGAAGTTTAGAGTTTATATAATAAAGAACGGACAAGCCCGTGGTCGCAATTACTAAAGAAGGTTTAAAATGGGGCCGAACACTTTATCTATATATATATTATATATGTAATGGTGATATAAAGTAAAAGCGGTTTAACTTATGCTTTAACATATTACAATAATATACTTTTCCTTAATCGTTTTAAAAATATGTAAATCTGGCAAGCCATTATGTTTTATGCACGCACAGAAGAGCCCTCTGTGTCTTAGAGATTTATCTAAATACGCATTAAAGTGGGGTGGATATAAATTTGCCTCCATTTATTTCCCCGTTCAGGATAAGGCGTGGCGCAGTCTGTGTTATTATTTTTTCCATATGAAACACCTAAAAATACAACTTTTTTGTTGCTTCAAATTTTTACGTAGCTTGCTTAGATTTCTTGTTAAAGTAAATAAAATCCGCTAAACTACGTAATCCTGGATTATGCAAGAAACATTACGGCATTATTTCTTTTAAAAATTAAGTGTTGTAACTTTTTATTACCAATTACCCTTAACTGTTTTGGCATTCATTTAATGGTTCAAACCATCTTAAATGTGCTTGTATGGGCACAATTTTTCTAGGGTTCTATGATTAAGACCACCCTGTTGATACTTTTCGGAATAGCAAACTTCAAAACCTATATCTTTTATATATACATGGTGATCAAACTTAAGTTGGCACTATTGTTAACTTCTTTATTATTGGCGATACGAAGTCGGTTAAATGAGTAAAGTTGTAATATTTTTCGCTAATTAAAGTGCTACCAACAAAAAAATTGAAAATCGCGTTTTCGACTTATTACAAAAAAGGATTTTGTTTTAAAATGACACACCCTGTATATTATATCACCATTCAAAAGATCTATTAAAGAGCTTGAAGAAAGGTCCTCATGTGATATATCCTATTTTTAATAGTTTCGGAAATATGGCCATCCTCAGGAATTTCATAGTAAACTGGAAACTTAAATCCAAAATATCACCGGTCGGCGGGTGTATTTTCGACCAGAATTCCCTCGTCTACCTGCCCAAGAAAAAGGGGTCAGATAAGGAAAAGTACATTTTCGACCAATGCTCCAATTTTCGATTTCCTTTCAACAATTATTATAATATTATGTGACAGCATGTAAGGCGTATTTTAAAAGTAAAAAAATTAAAAAATGAAATATATTTTTTTACAGTTAGATACGAACCTTTCCCGCACGCTGCACATTTAGGAGCAAACATTCTATGATAATCATTGACACAATATATCTTATTATCCACATCGACTGTGAATGGCACCCCATCCAAACATTCATTACAGACACAGCAACGGAAACAACCTGGGTGATATGACTTGCCCATTGCTTGGAGAATCTAAAATGTAAAAATAAAATTTACGACAAATAATAAACAATTATGTGTCCATGAGTGGTGTAAACCAAAATAATAAAAAAGATTATAACGTTGGTTTAAAGGTAAAACTCACTATGAAACATTTTATGGTTTAGGAAATATCAACGATTTTACATTTTTTTTTTTATTAAACAAACGAGAGGAATCGTTCATTACAGGATTAATATATTACTGGAGCTGTTTAGAAGCCACAAAGATAATTATTGGCAAGTTGTTTTTTTTATACAGGTTGTTACAGAATATTGTTAGGAAAATTTAGGGGCAGATTTTACTATTAAAAATATAAAAAAGGTCATATAAACATGGGTCCGCAAATTCCTCTTAAGATACATGGTGTTAAACTTTTTTTTAAATATTCTTTACCCAATTTTATTTTTAGTTTGCAATTTTATTTATGGTATTAAGAAGATAATTTATCACCAACTTTATTACATTTAATAAGTCCGGTGGTGTCTCAGACGGCAACTGAAGGAATATTTCTTACAAAAACGATACGTCACTGACAGTGTAAATGTGTGTATTTTTTTTATGCTTTCGAGTAAATAAAAAACAATATCCACTTAACAGTGTATTTTTAGACCATAAAAGATGCATTGCGAGAACTCAAAAATAGGGTTTTATATTTTTTATTAGCAATTATGTAACAACAACAATGAAAAACTTATTTAAATAACGTTTATCTCCAGTCTACCAATTTTTCTGAAATAAGTGTTTCCGACATTTTTAAGTTTTTGAAAAGTTTAACACTTGAGAACGAAAAATTTGCGGTCCCATGTATGTATATATGAACTTTTCTTTATATTTTCTGATGTAAAATCTTCCCTAAACTTTCTTAGCAACATTTTGAAAAACCCTGTATAATAGACTCTAACTGCTGGTAACTTAGATGTGCAACTAATTTTAAAAAAAACTGCCTTTGCGTTTATAACGAATACTTGCTGCTCAAAATTTCGCTTTGTTTTAAATATTCACTCTTGACGTTTGTCAAATTCTATCAAAAAACATTGTATGTGCAACTCGTAGGAAAGTCCGGTGATGGCTTAGCGTGTAAGGGGTTAAATCGTTGAGCGCACAACCGACGTGAGGGGGTTCGAATCCTGCTTTGGCCAAATACTTATTTATAAGTTGGTCGGAAATTAAGTGGTTAGCTCAACACCAGACGGACAAAGTGCAAAATGTATCGACGCTGAAGGCCACCAAAGGACCAGGGCGCCAGAACGCACTTTGCCGTCTCCTGCGCAACCGTAGACATGCGGACCCCACTCGGTAGGTTCAGTAGTGCCTCCTGGGTGGGGACGAGGTCTTAAGTTGTCGCTCATAGGACGGTGGTTCGGAACCCACGTTAAACTGTAGGCACAATAAGCCGAGCGGCTTCAGTGCATGGGTTATCCCGGCCCTATTCTAATCTAATCCAATCTAACTCGTAGGAAAAGCAATTTCCGAACTCTTGGTGGTTGCTGCGCGAAGAGCCCAACATCGTCCCAAAATATATTGCTTTTCCTACACGTTACACAATATACAGGGTGGGCCAAATTAAACTTGCACACTTTTTAACTAATAATAACTTCTTATCTATTACGCCTATCTTTTTTATTTTTAAAGGGCTCATAGGATAGGTATATTTTCTCTAGGTTTCCCAATTTGGGTCAAATATATTTAGACAGGACTGGACTTACTGGACTTTTTCCAAAATACTGTATTTAACCTTGTTGCAAAAGAAATCTGATTTAGCTACATTTAAGCTAATACGTTTTTCTTGTAGACAAACTATGAGAAATGATTCAGTGAAAGCGAATCTGTCAACAATTTAAGGATTTAGGAATTATAATTATTTTTGATATATAATGCTCCCCATAGAGCATACATTTCTCTCGATTTTAAAAAAGAACTTTTTTTTAGTGTCCTTTAAAAATCAAAAATTTGAGGTTACCATGGTTATTAAGTTGGATGCTGACCTAACTTAACAGTAAATTAATTAAAAATAAACGCATTAACCTAATTTGTAGATAAAAACTATTTTTTTGCAACGAAGTTTAATGCTGTTTAAATAAATTTGAGCAAAATTGGCAAACATAGAGAAAACATATCTACCTATTAGTCCCTCAAAAATGAAAAAAATTGGCGCAACAGATAAAAAACGTTTTTATTAGTTAAAAAGTGTGCAAGTTTAATTTGGCGCACACTGTACTATAGTAACGTTTACTTCTAAACCGGAGAAATACGAATATTAGTACTAGTTTTTAGGTAAAAAAATAAATCCTTTTTTCTGTTATTCACCATAACTCGAGTATGCACTGTACAGGGATCAACACAGAACACAATGGTCCACTTATATGACATATTGTCCTTCATTAAAATAAACCACGAAATACCAACTTTAATGTAGTACTGAAATCAAATTCAGTGAATTCAACAACTTCTATCTGAGTAAGCAAGTACTATAGTACGGAAAATGAAGCCCAAAAAGGTAAATTCTGGCAATTCTTTGGTCCCCCATGGATTGACTTGAAATATTAACAGAGGGTAGGGAATAGCCCCAGGATCAAATTCTATATCGAACAGAAGGGCGCCAAAACTATGGGGGTGGTTGCCACGCCATTTTGGGCGTGGAAAATTTAACATTTTAATGACAGAAATCGATCGAAAAGGTGATTCTAAGTAAAGCCTCGATCTGCTGATCATACCGCATAACGCTGCGGTTAGCGTATCAACGCAACGTTCAACTTTACGTATAAACGCAACGTCGCCGATTTCAACCAAGGGGTGAGATAATTTTAGCGCAACAAATAACGTTAACATGCAGTGGATAAAAGTCATGTCGCGCACACCGCGACGTTTAAGCTACCAATACTGTGCGATATGTGACGTGAGCGAGCCCCGTTCCGCCCCGCTGACCACCCCTTGCCGCTGATGCATGCGTCGACGAAACAAGTTACCACCACATATTATTATGTATTTACATGCATTTAGCAGTCCAAGTCGCACACCGTTTACCGCAACGTTATGTGGTATGATCAGCAGACCAAAGGTTAACACTTGTTCTATACCGAAATCCCTATCCAGCATTTTACTTCCTTTAATGTGAAATAATTACACGTTTTAAATTTTAGAGGATGTTATGGTGCAGGGATGGCAAACCTTACGTATCAACGTGCCATTTTTGTACAATATTGCAAAATTTTGAAGACCAAAAAAAAAAGGTCATCAACTTAAAAATGATATCCTGGGTGCCATTAAATACTTTTTAGTGAAAAAAAGATCATCAAATTCAAGGCTTTAAAATGATGTCCTAGGTGCGCCATGTCGTGTACAAATTTTGAAGACCAAAAAAAGGCATAAACTTTAAACTTCCATTCTTTGCCCCTTCCGGACGCTTCAAAAAGTATTAAAAAACGAAAAAGAAAACATCAACACACTGGCGTGCCCACACCGCGGATTTTACGTCGCGTGCCATCGGTTCGCCATTTCTGTTATAGTGTGTCATAAGATGCCAATTTTAAATATAATAGTTTCTGCCTATTACTTTCGGTTTAACCGGAAGTATTAAAAACTTTGATATTTTAAATGAAACCCTCTGTACAGATTGTCCACGGGGTTAACAAGAGGACTAATGGACCAAAAATTTCATTTTTCATTCATTCTTCATAAAAAATTTAGCTTGTAAAAAGAAAAGGATTCACGAAGAGAAAATGTTGATTTTGTATACAGGGTTCGCAAAAACTTAAAAACATGATTTCTCTCCAAGAGAAAACTACGTTCATTTTTTATTTTTAAGCAAAATATCATTTAAAAAATTTATTTCGAATAGCATTTTGAATGACTTTATTATTGTTACAGAAGTATTAAAAAGTTTCATGAAACTGATTTTGGAGTTATCAAAAATTAATAATTTTAAAATTTTATATTAAAATGATCTAACAAACTCTCATAATTTGCTTTTCAAACACCTGCTTTCTCCAAATTCCAAAACAATACAATTTTTCAGCTGTAAACGAATGTCATCAAGGCGTTGTCGACAAATAATGGGTTTCAATAAAATTTTGTATTATTGTTTTTATCGATTACAAACATTATTCTAAATAAATTATCCTAATAACATTTTGCTTCCAAATGAAAAATAAAGATAGTTTACACTTGGGGAAAAATAATGTTTTTTAAGTTTTTAAGAACCCTGTATACAAAATCAACATTTTTGTTTCGTGAATCCTTTTTTTTACATGCAAGATTTTATATAAAGAATAACTTTTTTCGAAAAATAAAATTTTTGGTCTATTTGTCCTCTTGTTAACCCCATTCGTGGACAGTCTGTATATTTGTAAAAATTTTAACTCCCAATACCCTTAAGACCTTTTGGTTTTTAAATGGGGTAAGTTTAAAGGGCTCGAAAAAGGTGGTGCTCGTTCGTAAATAAAGGTTTTAAACGGCTCGCGCCGAATATTTACTGTAGCGAAAATCTGAGCACAAAGAAATTTTAATCAATAAAAGAGCTACAATTTAGTTATCTATTTTTTTTCATATCTCCAGTATTTTGAAGTTATTTTGAAAAAATCGTTTTTTACTTTAAACTCTATTTTTTCTGAAATAAGGCATTTTAAATTGATTACACTTCTTGTGCCTATTAACAATACATGTATAAAGAGAATTGAAGAAGGGTGAAGGTCAATTTTAATTAGGGGGTAGTCACTGGGTTGTTTCCATTGATTTATTGGTAAAAAAATTAGGCTGACATTATTTTTTATCGAAGTTCACTCGATATTCATGCTAGTATTTTTTCTAAATGAAAGGTCTGATTATGTACTTCAAGTTCTCCTCAATAAATGCAGTATTTCCCGTTATTTGACTCGGAATTTATCAAATTTTGCATTTGATGAAAAAAGCTAACCATTAAGAGGTCGTATATTGGGTCGTATTGGTCGTAGGTAAATTGTAACAAAATAATTTTGTTTGTCTTTTTAAAAGCTATTATTTTGCACTCTACGGTTTTTTAAATAAAATTATAAACTTCGAGTTATTTGCGAAATCCCCATTTAAACCGTCGATTTTTTCAAAGAAAAATTGTTACTTTCAATAGCGAATAACTTGAAAAATATTAGTTTTACAAAAATTGTATACGTTTTATCACTTTTTCGATCGATTCATGTGGTTAAAATGTAATAAAAAATTTCCACCCCTGAAAGCGGGTGGCAACCATTCCTTGGGTTTTGGCGCCCTTTGGTTTGATATAGGTTTTGATCCTTGGGCTATTTCCTACCTTCAGTTAAAATTTCAAGTCATCCGTGCAAGACCAAAGAATTGCGAGGTTAAATGCTCCATTTCCTGTAATACTAGCAAACAAATAAATAAAAAGTGAAATACAATTATATTGGTCACCTCTATATAAATATTTTATTATAGAAACCTTACCATTTCCATAATCAAGTGCCCACAAATAGCACATTTCTCTGCTGTTTGTTGAAAGCCAGAATACTAAAAAAAAAAACGAAAAAATTAAAAACCCTGGTTATAATCCAAACAAAATTATCAGATTTCAAAAGGAGTTTTTGTTTAGAATATAGAAAACAAGAAATATTTTAACCATGTAAAGTTGTTCACCATGCAATCAAAAAACCTCCTATCTAACATGCATATTTAATTAGTATACAGGATGTTCCTAATTGCGGTAAGGAAATTTAAGGGGGTCCTGACACAATTTTATAAAAAAGTTCATATAAACAGAAGTTCTAAGATTTTTTGTTCTTAAGATAAAAGATGTTAAACTTTTTTAAAACTTTTAAATTAAAAAAAAAACTTTTTAGTAACATTTTTTTGTTACATAATTGCAAATAAGTTATAACACTTATTTTTTTAAAGATAAAATGCCCCAATGTTTCTTGTATCGGCCAGGAATATACAATTTAGCAGATTATATTTTTTCCGGAAAACTAAGCGAGCTACGTAGAAATATTAGGAAACAAGAAAGGTGGATTTAGGTGTTTCATCCGGAATAATATAAAAGTCGCAAAATTAATGAGTGGCGAAATTTTTTTGGCAATAATATTAGTTAAGATGCTTTTCACTAAGCCACTGTACTCAATAATTAAAATTAGGTTCGGACTAAAATAACCCCTATTACAACAAATACCAGTGTCAAATTTTATTAAAATCGGATAAGGCATATTTAACATATTATTAGAAAACCCGTTTTTTTAAAGTTTAACACGCAGTATCTTAGAAACAAAGCATTTCCGCACCTATGTTTATATAAACTGTTTTTTTTATAAAATTGGCTCAGGAATAGACACTTAAATTTTCTAAAGCTGTTTTTACAGTTTGAAAGTTTTCTTGCATGCAATTTTTTCTTGCTACATTTTCTCGATTGCGCACGCGCATTTTTCTCTTTTTAAAAATTCGTGCAAAGTGCGCATGTGCAGATCGAAAAATTGCAGCAATAAAACTTTCATGCAAGAAATCTTTCAAACTGTAAGACAGCTTAACAGAAATTAGGAAAAAAAACTATGTAAACATCAAAAACCCCTGAAGAATATGTTTTTATCAATATATAATGGATCTTCTTATTACCTTTGACCGGCGCAAGTAAAATTAACAAACATAACAAGGAAAATATTATCGGCACTCATTCGTTAAAAGATTTTTGTAACTGTGTTTTTCTTTGTCAAAATTTAACTATCACCACCTCTGCACTTTTGCAAATGTCAGAAAACATAGGCGTCACAAAGCCAGAGAGTTTTCAGTATCTAAGTCAAAGAACAGATTTATTTTTATACCTAGCGGTATTATAATCTTAATAAGCCAAAACATTTTATATAAAATAAAAAATATTTCTAAACTCATTAAAAAGATTGTATAAGCGGGGTTAGTCTTATTTGCCTAACGTACAATTATAACTACACACGGGTTTAGATTATATTGCTCCTGCATAAGAGCTTAGGAAGCACCTTTATCTGTCTTAAAAATGCAATAAAAATATTGTTTAAGTGTTTTTTTGCTTTTCTGAAGCAGCAGCGGGACTCCGTGTACTGTAGTATTCTACACATCGGCTTCATTTTACCTCACTCGCACTTTGTGTTCAAGAAAACACTCTTGAAGTAGATCAAATTGGTCGCCTAAAGCGAGTTCTCCAAACATGGAGAATTTTACCAAAATTTTAAAAAGTTGTACATAACCCTAAAATAAATTTAGGTATTTGTTAGTTTGCTCCAATTTATATATGTATTTGGTTGTTTTAGAAATATATAATATAGGTTCTAGCCATAGCTTTAGTGTCTAACCAATGTAACCTTGATTTTTGCAAAGATTCACAACCGTATAAAGCTAATTTGGTATTGAATTTTTAGTTTAGATAAATTGGTCACATATATTTGCTTTACTTATTTAAATTATTCACAGTAGGAAACATTGATAGAAATTTGTTTAAAAAAAGGTTAAGTTAATCTTCAGAAAAAATTTAATTTTATAAAAGGAGGGAGTATCCAATAGACATAATAAATGCTAATGCCATATTCCAAAATTGACTCCAAAAGTAAAAGAGAATAAAATAAATAAAACCGTGTTAAAAACAATAATTAAAAACTCAATTGCTCAATAATGATATTCCGCAAATCTACATCGCAATAGCTGTATGTGTGTCCTTTTTCATCTTGCACAATTAAACAGAGAAGTATTAGTACACATATATACATTTTACGAACATTTCCGATGTTTAGTCTATTGTGACACAGAGAACCAAAAAGTGCAATTGTCGACTTCTCGAGTAGAAATCTACGATAGAAAGCGAAGTGTAAAATTCTATAGAGCACGGAGTCTCGCTACAGATTTGACAAGAAATTCTTGCTGTCAATAAATAATATTTGAATAAAAACGCTAATGCTGCGCTGCCGCCGATTTCAGCGATAGATAGAGCACATTATGCACTTTCTCATCATATTGTGCTTTAATTAACTGCTGGCGTAAATCTCTTCACAACACACGAGTCTTCTTCACAACTTACAATGACTAACATAATTTTTTGATTAAATATTTTTATTGTATTAGTTTTATATTCAAATCAATATACAAGGTGGGCCAAACAGAGACTTCCAAAATTTGAGAAATTGTTTTATTAAGGACAAATAATGACTAATGATGAAAAAAAAGTAGGTAAATTAATTTCAGTTACGAAGATACAGGGTGTTAAACTTTTAAAAAATAATTGGTTTTTTAATAATATCTCAAAGATTCGTTGGTCGATTTTTTGAAATTTGGCACTGTTCAATATGATAAGACGCTAGTTTACCACTAACTAGATGATAATTATAAATTCCGGTGGCAACGCTAGGGGCAATCTCAATGATATTATTGACAAAAAAATGCACGCCACTGATATTTTTTAGGTTAAGCATCCAAAGATACAATTTTTTTCCCCTGATATTTGTTCGTATCTTGCCTTATTTTCGCGCAAAAAACACTTTATTTTATGTTTAACATGGACCTTTAACATGCATTTTGGTGTAACTTCGTAACTAAATATAATCTACCTACTTTTTTCACCATTGGTCATTATTTGGCCTTAATAACAATTTCTTAAATTTTGGACGTCTCTGTTTGGCCCACCCATATATTTTTTAGTTTCGCCTTCGCAATTTTTTTCCAAAGTTCAAATTCAATTGGTTTTCTTAAAGCAAAGCTTAATTAAATGTATTGTTAAAAAACCATATTAACAAATAAAAGTTGCAAGTGTAGGCTCCAATTCCCTCAAATAAATAGGATTTTTCATAAATAATAGGCAATATTTAAACTTAAATCTTTAAAAACCAACAATCTCAGGAGGTCAGCTTAACCTTTTTAGTTCTATGATATTTTACAATCCTACACTACTTGTGTTTTTGTTTTCAACCTCTTATCAGTATGTACATACACTGAAATCCAACCCCCTACCGTAGTCCACTATCCATCCGTTTTAAACTATTTTTGAACAAGATAGAAACAAACTATTTATTTTATAAATTATTAATTCTTTTGGTGCAGTTTTGTTTTGCTTTACACATACAACGTGTCCAAGATAAGGAGAGCCAGTATGGGCATCTTGAAAATGGTAAAAGATAAAAAGTCGCTTAAAAGTAGAGGTTTTATCTGTCTAATAATATGTTGTTTAGAAAGTGTTAAAATTATGAGTATTTCCGAAGATATCCAGGAAAAAAAAAACGAAAAATCATAAATTTGTTTTATTTTTTTCCTGGTCTTATTTAAAATCGGATTTTTAAATAAATTGCATTTTTGCATAGGCACTTTTTTTGCCCTATCCAATGGTGGTATTCATTTGAACTGCGACGTTTCGTTTTCGTAGTACCATCATCAACTTTATTTTTTTAAATACGGTCCTGATATTCTAGTATAAAAAGTTAAAAGCCGATTTTTATACAAATTCAATGATGTATCACAGATAAGATTTAATCCCTATTCGAACCTGTATTTTTAGAAATTTGATAAATATAATTAACTCTACATTTTCAGTTATTAAATTACTTTAATAAACCAAGCAGAACTTAACAAAAATCCTCTAACATCACCAACTCACATTTTTTAATACGGTCCTGATATTTTAACATCGAAATTTCAAACCCATTTTTATTTAAAATTCACATTATTCGGTAAAAATAATAAGCTCTAAGTTTTATAACATTACATTAGTTTAGTAAAAAATAATAACTTAAAAATTCATAAATAATAAATGATTTGATGATTTACTTATAAAATAAAAAAATATACGAAACTTCTTTCAGCTTTTTTCCCCTCAGGTAAATCTAACAATAACCAAACATCTTTGATAATTTTAAGCTGTAAAGTATCTATAATATCAGAAAGCCCTAAAAACAAATAATTAAGTTGGTAGTAGATCATTTGTTTTCTTAACATTGACGGTATGATGGTAAGATCATCAATCTTCGCAAATACAAACCAACTTAAAAGGCTTTTAGGATGATACCGATTATCCCGGCAATGTTAAAGAAGAACAAATTATTCTAGCTACCAACTTAATTATTTGTTTTCAGGGTATTTCTGATTTTTCTAGGATAAATTACAGCTAAAGAAGTTCCGAATAAAAATTGTTATATAAGTAAAACATTTGATCATTAATTTTTTGTGAATTTTTAAGCTATTATTTTTTACTAAACTAGTATTAGGTTAAAATGTAGAGCTTGTTATATTTACCGAATTCTAAGAAATACAGGGCCCTCTCACGGTTAAAACATAATGTGAATTTGCAATAAATTGGCTTTGAAATTTCGATATTAAAATATAAGGACCGTATTTAAAAAATGTGAGTTGGTGATGTTAGATGTTTTCGTTAAATTCTGCTTGGTTTATTAAATTAATTAATTTTAAATGTATAGTTAATTAAGTTGATAATTGTCTTAGGAAAATGAAACGTCGCAGTTTAAATAAAATACCACCACTGGATAGAGCAGAAAAAGTGGCTATGCAAAAGTGCAATTTATTTTAAAACCCGATTTTAAATAAGACCAGAAAAAAACTAATAAAAATTTCTATTTTTCGTTTTTTTTTCAGATATCTCCGGAACACTCGGAATTTTAAAACTTTCTAAACAGTATATTATTAGGCACATAAAACCTCAACTTTGTTCTCATTTAACTGACATTGTATCTCTTACCATTTACAAGATGCCCTGATCCTGCTTATCTTGGACACATTGTATACTAAGCCTTTTTTGTTAAAAGCTTTTATTTAACTTGCATTGTATGTATGTACGGGTAAAATCTTGCATCTAAAATTTGAAGCATATATCCTCTACCGATTGAACTGAAATTTTGTGTACACGTTTAGTTTGGATGACAATGCATAATAAGCTGTGTGAGGTTATTATAAATTCAACATGGCGGCACACCCAAGATGGCGGACTAGTTATTTTTAATGCACTTTTACAAAATGGGTATCAAATAAAAGAGCTTGTTTAGAGTAACTCGAAAATAAAGTGACGTCACTTTAAATCCAATATGGCGGACTTCTCATGATGGCAGAATAGTTGGTTTTAATGTACCCACTTGTACAATATAGATACCACATAAAAGGGCTTGTTGAGAGTAACTCGAAAAATAAAGTGGCGTGGCTCTAAATCCAATATGGCGGACTAGGTATTTTTAATGCACTTCTACAGTATGGGTATCAAATGAAAGAGCTTACTGAGAATAACTAGAAAAATAAAGTAATGTCACTCTAAATCCAACATGGTAGAATACCCAAGGTGGCAGAGTAGTTATTTTTAATGTATTTCTACAATATGGGTATTAAATGAAAGGTATTGCTAATAGTAACTTAAAAAATAAAGTAACGTCACTCTAAATCCAATATGGCAGACTAAAGTTTTTATGCTTTTTTACGGTATGGGTATCAAAAAAATAACAAAAATAAATACTTGTTGGGAATATGAATGTAAGTTAAACTTCGTTGCTGGAATCTGTGTAAATTTTTGGTAAACTATGTTTTTTAAGTCCTTGATACTAAACCGGCAAACGACTTAAAATATGAAAAAGGCGTTGAATGAGATAAACCGACTAAGAAACATGTCCAGAGATAACTAAAAAGTGAAAAATAATTCAAAACTAAAAATCTTTTTAAAATAAGCTATTATTAAAATGCCCTAAAGACAATAAAATTGAATTTTTATTAAAAACTTTTACTATCAACATTTAACCTCATTGCATAATTCAAATGATTTAAAAGCTTGTCGCGTGATTTACCTGTGTGGACAAAAAATAAATTAAATACATTTATGTATGTTTTTAAATTTTAAACTAACTGTAATTAATAACAAGAACTTAATTTTCATGACAAGCTTTTAAATCGTTTGAATTATTTAAAAGGGTTAATGTCGATAGTAAAAGTTTTAATGAAAAACTGTATTTTATTCTTTTAGGGCATTTTAATAAAATCTCGTTTTAAAAACGATGTTTACTTTTAAATTATTTTTAATATTGGTTAAGTATAAACTATTTTAGTTTATAACCCATTTTACCATGAATAGCGTTTCTTTGACTCCCATTGTCTTAATATATTTAAAAAATAAACTACGTTTTAACTGTTAAGTATCTCCAGTCGTCTTCAGGTGAATACTATCTAAATTATTTACATGGCTGTTAGGTTACTTATATAAGAGAAATAAATTTGCATTCAAGCTTAATAGCGACGGATGAAATCATGCGAATTATGTAGGCCTAAGATTAAGATTACAAGTAGCTAAAATTGGTTTCCGAGTATTTCAAATGTCTAAGGATGGTTTGGTAAAACACTCAGGGTTTTGGCTAATAAACGCTGCTTCCATAAATTTCCTTTTCTTCCAGTTTTGTTACCGGTGTATGTTTTTGGCCTATGACCGTCTTATATGATATTCTTGGGTCCAGGCATGATCTGCGGCCCCAGATTTTTCGGTTCGTCCCCTCATAGTACATCTCTGGAGTTCTGTAAAGCGCACTTTCATTGGCCTCTTTGTTTCGCCTATGTATGAATTTCCATATTCACAAAGAATTTCATAAATACAATTCTTCTGACCCTTGAGGCTCTGCGGTTTGGTAGTTTTTAGTAGTAGAGTACTTAGAGAAGCCCAAGCAGGCATTTCGCGCGTTACTTGAGCGCGTCAAAAAATTATATTTGGAGAAACCTTGTTCCCTGTAATGTACAGGGTGTCCCATTTGGTTGCAACAGCGGGGTATATCAGTTACTATTAAGGATAGAACTTTGCGGTTTTCGCGAACCTGAGCTACTTTTTTGTGAAACAAAAGATGCCATAAACAAAGCCATGGTAACCATCTTAGTTTCTGAGCTACAGGGCGATTTTAAAAATTTTGCATTTTCAGGTATCCTTTATACCTTAGTTGGCTGATAACGTATTAAAAAGTTAAAACTGCTTTTATATCACTTTTTACGTAGAATGACAGAATTTGTCCAAATTTTCTTGTTTTAAAAATATTGACCAATGATGTTTTCTTTTAATGGGACACCCTGAATATTTGTCAAAAAATAAATTTGCCTTTTTACAAGCTTTTCAAAAATATAGAACACTGTGCTTTTATTTCTATAAACAACGACAAAATTTCCAATATTCATAATTCACATCAAAATTTTGCAGTAGGCCATGCAAAAAAATCAGTTAACAGTTTTTCTAATTACCTAATTAAGATAGAAACCATAGTTTCAAAAAAAATGTTACATTGATTGAAAATATCAGTAAATATAATAGATTAATAGGCAGGGTTGGCAAAACAAAAAAGCAACCTAAAAAGCCACTGGCTTTTTGTGGGAAAAAACCACTATAATTTTAATGAAAAAGCCACCACAAAAAATCCATACAAAAATCCAGTAAACAATCTATCTTTAACTTTATTAAAACAGTACTTATTCTAGAATACTGAAATAACATAGATAATGATAATACCCAATAATTTTACAAGTTTGGGAACTCTCTCTGGATGAAGCCTGCTTTTTAAGTCATTCCAGACAAATCTATAAGTATTAAATATTGTCTACAAAAAAGCAAATGTTGCAGGACAACTATGGAGATTCAAAAAAAAATCTGTCATTTTAATTAACTTATTATCTTTTTTTATTAAATAATTAAATTTAGATTTGACAGTTTGCCATCACTTACTATATGTTGGAATACTGTTTAATACAGAAGTTTCAAACAATGATTTTAGAATACAGTTCAGTGTCTTTTATTCGTAACAGCAGGGAATTTTGTATGAAATCAGTAGATCATTCCAAAAGACATTTCTTTGTCTGCCGCCAATTTGCTAATTTGCCGATTTGATATTATGAGGTGAGGACGGTCAAAAATTCAGAAAAATACAAAAATCCTTCAAAAACACAAAAAACCACCAAAAAACACAAAAACCTAATACAAAAGCCAAATATCCAACCACCACTACACAAAGATCCGGTTTTTTGCCAACCCTGTTAATAGCTCTTTTTGGAATAAAAAATGAACAAAATAGAATATGCTAGCAATAAATTAAGAACATTATTTATCAAAAAGAATTTACTAACTAAAAATTTTGCTCAAGACAATGCTACCTACCTTGATTGATATACAAAAAGAAAAAAAAATAGTTAAAAATCAAAATCCAATTTTTAAAGTCGTGACGTAACATAAGCAGCACTACAGTAATAAAGTCAATAAAAAAAACTGGTTACTGATTTGTTTTGCATGGCTTACTGCAAAATTTTGGATATGAAATATGAAAATTGGGAATTCTGTTGTTTATACAAATAAACCTATAGTATTATATATTTTAAAAAAAGCCTGTAAAAAGGCATATTAATTTTTTGACAATTATACAGGGTGTTCCATTTAAAAAACCCCAACATTGGTCAGTATTTTAAAAACCATAATATTTGAAAAAAAACTGACTACGCCACTGCATTCTACGAAAAAAATATATCAGATCAGGTTTTGCATTTTTGATACTCAGCCAACTGAGATACAAAGGGTACCTTAAAATGCAAAATTTTAAAATCACCCTGTAGCTCAGAAACTAAGAGGGCTATGACGGCTTTGTTTATGGCATCTTTCGTTTCACAAAAAAGTAGCTTAGGTTCGCAAAAATTTCTATTAATAAGTCAGATACCCCGTGGTGGCAACGAAAATGGGACACCCTGTACACCTACCATATAGGTTATATAAAGCTGTAGTAAAGCGTCACCTCGAAATACTCGAGTGCAAATATTTATTTATTTTTACTTTAAAGAAAATCCTAAGGATGGCAGAAAAAAATATCTAACCATTTTCATGGGGCGATGTAGCTTAAACCATAAATAACGTTTTGAGCGTACAGCTGCTGAGAACTGGATTCCAATTTTGCGCCTTTCTTTCCTTTTCACTCTTTCTTTATCTTTCTCTCTCTCGCACCATCGCCACACTACCGTCTGTCGCCATGATACTTTCACAGCTGATCACAATACCGTGTTTGCATTTCGTATATACAGGGTGATTCAAAAACATATGCCATCGCTTAAGGGGAGATTCCTTAGCCAAAAATAAGACAAAAATGTCATATGAACATGGGTCCGCAAATACTTTGTTTCCAAGATACAGGGCGTTTAATTTTTTATAATTTTTCTTTTTTTTTTGAATATTTTTAAAACTACGCCAGCGATTTGGCTAAAATTTGGGACATAAGGTACATTTATTAGTAGGCATATTTTGACTATAAGGAATTTGCTATATTTTTACCAGAGGCGTACTTGTGGGGTAGACACAAAATATTTGTTTAATTAAAACATGTACGCCACTGATTTAAATAAATTTTGATAGCGCAATTAAATACTTTACTAAATGCTTAACAAAACTTGTCTCTTAGCATTTTTTCGAATTTCGTTTGGTTTTCCGAATATTTGCGATTTTAATACGGGCTGCAACTACTGACCTCCACCTACGTTAAGCTATAAAATATCAAAGAAGGCTTTGAAATTAAAAAAAACAATTGCTTTAAATTTGACAAATTGGCTATTGTATTACCACTATTGTTTTTATCATAAATTTTTGTTCTAACTCATTAAAAATGCCTTTTATTAATTATAGTTCGTCAGAGTTAACAGATATGTTGTTAATCTATGGTGAAACCAGACAAAATTCAAGAGAAGCCGTCAGACTTTATGCTGAGAGCTGAGAGATACCCGCTACGAAGAGCCCCTAGTAAAACCATTTTTGAGTACATCGTAAGGTGTTTAAGAGAAACTGGCTCTCTCAAACCTGTAAAAGCAAATTCCGGGCGTTTAAGATTTCGTCGTACAGTTCAAGCTGAAGAAGCAGTACTAAATTCGGTAGAACGTGATCCTAATATCAGTACCCGAATAATTTCCAATGAACTAGGAAACATTTCTCAAGCTTCGGTAGTGCGAGTTTTGCAAGAACAACAACTAAAACCATATCATTTTACAAGGGAACAAGAATTCCAACATGACGGAGAACCACCACATTTTGCGGCTGAAGTAAGAAGATTTTTAAATGAAGCGTATGGTCCTCGCTGGATTGGTCGTGGAGGACCAGTCGCATGGCCACCGAGGTCACCAGACATCAATCCCTTAGATTTTTATCTCTGGGGACATGTTAAAGAAATTGTTTACAAAAGAGTCGTGAATACGAGGCAGGAATTGTTACAAAGGATAGAGGGGGCATTTGAAACAATAAGACAAAATCGTACTATTTGCGCAAAAGTACGCAAATCTTTAGGACGAAGACTAAGAGCATGCGCAACGAAGCTGAAGGAGGACATTTTCAGCATCTCATTTAGTCACTTTTTAAGTTAAATTGCAGGTTAGTTTTTTCTTTTTTAAATTAAAGCACTCTTTGATGATTTTTATAACTTAACGTAGATGGAAGTCAGTAGCTGCAGCCCGTATTAAAATCGCAAATATCCCGAAAACCAAACAAAATTCGAAAAAATGCTAAGAGACAAGTTTTGTTAAGCATTTAGTAAAGTATTTAATTGCGCTATCAAAATTTATTAAAATCAGTGGCGTACATGTTTTAATTAAAAAAATATTTTGTGTCTACCCCACAAGTACGCCTCTGGTAAAAATATAGCAAAGTCCTTATAGTCAAAATATGCCTACTAATAAATGTACCTTATTTCCCAAATTTTAGCCAAATCGCTGGCGTAGTTTTAAGAATATTCAAAAAACAAAAAGAAAAATTATAAAAAATTAAACGACCTGTATCTTGAAACGAAGTATTTGCGGACCCATGTTCATATGACATTTTTGTCTTATTTTGGCTAAGGAATCTCCCCTTAAGCTGATGGCATATGTTTTTTGAATCACCCTGTATATTATAGTGTTTTGATTTGTTTTGTTGCGTTTAAAATAATTTTATTATTTTTATGCAATAAATTTTACACACATTGCAATATTACAATAGTGAGTTATTTTAGTGTAAAATATATATTTTGTGGAAAAGAAACGTGAAAAATTAAAAAGTTTACACTCAGTTTATACTCAAAAACTCAAACTAAGGATATTCCTCAACATATTTGTTAGATTATTATTTGGGACCACTAGGTCATCCAGTTAATTCATCTGTATAAAAATCTGACGTGCTCGAGTACACAAGCTCATTTTTTTTACATTTTCAAAAATCGGCCATGGCTTTTGATCACAACAAAATCGGTAGTTATTTCAATAGGACACTTTTTAAAGTTCACTTAACATTCGCTCTGAAAATCTGACTCGTAACTTTTTTTTTTATATACCAGATGAAATGAAGTGTAATATTAAGACAATGGAACTCCAAGAAAACCTTTTACTCATTTCACATCATTGTCTATTACATTCAAACAAACTCCATTTTTACCATTTGTTGGATAAGATCCTGACAAGATAAAAGAAGATCCAGTAAAAAAATAAATTCAAGGAGGCGCACAACAAACGCCTTAAAAATATTTTTAATGTATATGTGAGCAAAATTTAAAATTAGGGAGAATTATACAGACGCTAATACTTACAAATTTTAGGACTAATTTTAAAGGGTTATTGGATCAGGACGTGAAATAAGTAAGAGTATTGGTATTTGGGTATAATTTTGATTCTAAATCAAATTTTTATTCAACATTTTGTTCTATTTTTTAGTCCAAATTTTTAAAACTTTCTTCCACCTTTGTTTTTTAAAAGACGTCTAATAATCCAAATAGAAGAGTCTATAAGAACTGTAAATACAAGAAAAAAACATTAACTAAACAGTTTTCTTTGAATTTCTAACAACTTTGAAATATGGACTTGTCCGGTTTTGCCCCAAAGTGTTTAATTTCAGATAACAGATCTTTATTTAATTCTAAAAACCTTTTTTATTTGACATTTTTCTAAATTATTAAAAATAAAGGCACTTTTGTCTTGGTCCATTTTCACGTTTTTGTAGTTTTTAGAGCCCCTGTACAAAACAAAACAAATTTCTCAACGTAAATGTTTTTTTTAAGAAGCAAAAGCAGTTGCCAAAAACGACTTTCTTAAACCTTTAAATTTTTGAACCATTTGTCCCATTGTAAAGTCCACACGTGGACATACTGTATAGGGAGTTCCATTTAAATAAAACATATATTATGTTTCATACAGATATTTTTATAGCACCCTGTATAATTCTCCATAATTTAAATTTTGCTCGAAAAGTACCCTGCATAAGCAAATATTAAAATATTTTTAAAATATACTTATTACTGTGTTTGTACTAGTGATTAAGACATTTGTAGGGCGCCATCCTGTATATTTTAAAACAAAAAGTTAAGTTATTCAATTAATGGAAACACATCATCCTATTAAAAATAAAAAATAAAATAATACAAAAAATGTGTACTTCATTTTCATTTGGGCTTACTAGGTAATCTTCTTCACAATAGACTCGCCCATGAACATTGTAGAAAGCTTTGCCCCGAAGTGCTCTTCCACACGAGCAACATATAAAACAATTTGTGTGATACAAATTCCCCATTGCTTGGCAAGCTTGCCCAGCTCCCGTTACTTTTTCACTGCAGGTGTGGCAAATTCCTGAAACAACAGATATAGATATACAGGGTGTCCGGAAAGGCGAGGTCAAAAATGATAGGGATGATAGAGCAAGCTCAAAATAATGTTAGTACTTTATGTAAAATAAGTTCTATCGCTTCCTTAGGGAGGTATTGACCTTTAAAATTAGAATTAAAAAAATGTTTCCTTTATTACTTTTGAACGGTTGCCACAATAATAATGATATTTGGGCATTTAAATTATCTTATACTAATGCTGTTTTCCATAGGCAAATGCTGCAGCAGTAAGTCATAATTATACAGGGTAAGACGATTTTTTTCGTTTATTGTATGGAAATTTTTACAAAGGTGAAAAACCGGACACTTTGGTTTGACTCGTTTAACTCCTTTATCATTTTTGTACAAAAAAGGTATACTTTATTTAAATCGATATCTTGGACAGTTTTTCATAAAAACGCATTTTGCATCTAGACATACCCCCATTTTGTATGTAATAAAAAAATTCCATTTTTTGAGAAAATGAGTAAAATATGTAAAATTATAAAATACAGTCTTTATTTGTGTTTAAAATTTAAAAGGCCTTTAAACGCTATTTTTAGTTATTTTTACCATATTTTCATAAATTCCTAAAAAATGGATTTTTTTATTACATACAAAATATGGGTATGTCTGTGTGTTAAAATGCGATTTTATGAAGAACAGTCCAAGATATCGATTTAAATAGGGTGTACCTTTTTTGTACAAAAATAATAAAGGAATTAAACGGTGTAACGGTAAAAATGTCAAAATTTTCACCTCTGTAAAAAAGCATACAATAAACAACAAAAAATTGTCTGACCCTATATAATTATGACTTACAGCGCTAAGCATTTGCCTATGGAAAAAAGAATTGGTATGAGTTAATTTAAATACCCAAATACCACTATTACTGTGGCAGCCGTTCAAAACTTATAAATAAAATATTTTTTTTTTATTCGAACTTTGAAGGTCAATAACTCCCTAAGGAAGCGCGATAGAACTTTTTTATATGAAGTACTAACATTATTTTGGCTCACTCTATCACCCCTATCATTTTTGACCTCACCTTTCCGGACACCCTGTATAATGGATACATAAAAATTTTTTTGCTTATTGTTATCTCTGGATTTAACAATATTACCAGCAAGTATAGATTGAATACTTAAGGACCATTTTCGCTTGAAAGTGGGATGGTCCGCTCTAGTTTTTAACGCCCTATACAGGGTGGCCATTTGAAAACGAAACAGAGCTAATGTTGGCCAGTCCAGGATATTCTGACTTATTCTTTTAAACGTGGGTGTGAATCACCCCTAAAATTTAAGGCTGAATCTCACCCTCGCCAGAAAGATTAATTAATATTTCATTTTGAAGATGGTTTAACCCTTACCATATCCCCCAAGTTTAATGTAGTTTGCTTTTACAGGCAGTTCCGGATTAACCTAAAAGCAATTGCTTAGGTTATCACGTTGTGGGGGACACCATGAAGGGGGCACCATATAGAGCAAAAAAAAGCATATGAGCTAGCACATGGGTAAGGCTGATCCGCAAAATGCATTCTGTGTGTGGTTGATAGAGGTGAAGACCTTTTATTTTTATGAAACATTTATTTTTAAAAATCCACTTGCTACCAGGTGGATAAAAGTGTTTAAAATTCTGGAAAATGCATTGTGGGTGTGTTTTATACAGATTATGACCTTTCCTGTTTGTCATTAAAAATTTTCATAGGGGCCTCCACAGGAGTATATTGCTTAGGGCATCACAGAGTCTTAATCCGGCACTGCTTACAGGTAATTTATTATAATACATAAAAAAAAATAAAATTAAAATGTTGACAAGATGGCATATCAAGCGGAAATAATAGCATAGACTTTAAACTTGACAGTTGTAATTCGGGTCGAATGACCTTCAAAATAAAGTATCACTAGACCCCTCTTTCTTTTTAAGATTATGGGGGTAAGTCTCACACTGCTAGAGGGTTGCAGTTTAGGGGTGAATGTGACAAAAATATGTTTCCTCCTAAAACGTAAAATTGGCCTGTCTAAGCATTTTTCTTAACTTACTTGGAGTGCCCAAAATAAGCCCGGTTTCGTTTTCACATAGCCACACTGTATATTTTTAGGTAATAACGTTTTTGGTATTTTATTATTAATATCACTGACATATTTCTTTTTATTCTAAAAGCAACTGAATTTACCAAAATATTCCCCTTCCTCTTCATGCCTTTCCATTTCTTCTTCAATTTGTCTTGTCATTTCTTCAATTTTCTTTTGAGCCTCAGTGGGTCCTCTTGGCTTTGGCGGAGTAACACTGTACGGGAGCAAAGTTTTTCCACTAATTTTCAACTTTCCACCACTAGCAACACTCGCTAAACTTGGTGTCGGACTAGGAATAGGAGACGGTCGTTTTTCAAATTTCTCAGGTAATTGAGGTTTTTCACCTCCTTTACCGGAGAAAGACTTTTAGTTGGAGTCTGGGCTATTCCTGTTGCGATGGATCTGAAATATTTACTACATTTAATCCTTTACTTTTATTTTTTACTTTAAAATGGTGAAAAAAAAACAAAATATAACACTTAGGATCCAGCTACGATACAGAGCGTTAATAAGGAGTAAAACAGCAAATCTTTGCAGGTACTTGCTATACTGTTTTGTAGAAACCGTTTACATTTTAGAAACTGCCGCTAATAATATTTGTTAGGTTTGAGAGATAAGCAGCACCGCTTTGACAACCTTGTTTATAATAACATAAAGATCAGCGGCGCATAAAAACGGTGAGCTGCAAGTGTCAGAGCGGTGCCTCCGATATTTAATTAGCATAAAAGATTTTTAAATCTGGCAGCTACAGGATATGTAAGCTTTTAGCTTGCAGTTTAGCAAGGTATATATTTTTTATCTAAACAGGTTCCTTGCACCGTGGACAACAAAAATTGAGCTCTTATTTAGTCTTCTAAAATATAGCATTATGGGACGAGCAAGATGGGTAATCTTGACAACATTGTAGTCTTGAGGTCATGAATATTATTATTCAAAGAGTTTTGTATTAGTTTACATTTTGTCATAACCATTAATGACTTCTGTATGTAAACAAAAATAAAAATATTTCAAATTTTTGCATACTCTTCTTGCTAACATCAGTATAAAAATGAAGACCTACTGCATAGTCTGTTTTTTTGTAGAAGTGTACAGTGTACATGTAACAAATGATCCTGAACAAAAACTTTATAACACATTTATAGTGTGTCCAAAAAGTTTGTAAACACTCAAATATCTCAGAGAATTTTGAACCAACTAAATTATGTACTTCAGGGTAAAATTATACTCTGAATTTAGTGCTGATATCAGTGATATTACCAGATCTATAGGTATTTGGCACAGAAGTTATTTTACTGGTTTTAAAAAGGTAGGGTAGGTAGAATAGAGCTCACTAGAAAAAAATCCAAGATGGCCGCCGCCACATAATGGCGAATTACATATTTTCCACAACTACCTCAATATAAAACCGTTGGTTAGTTCTAGTTAGTTATAGTGAGGCATTAAATGAACACAATAGAATAAGAAGTACCAAATAACAAGAAAACTAAAAACTTGAAAATAAATTATATAAAAACAAATATGTCAAACGGTTTTATTGTACTAAAAGCTGGTTAGATATAGTGAGGCATTAAATAAACTCAATAGAATGAGAAGTATCAACTAAAAACTGGAATAATTATAATAAAAAAATGTGTTAAATGGTTTTATTGTACTAAAAGTTAAAAACAAAATCGATCAACAATCTGGGGTATTGATCAGACAAATAATAAAATCGTTGGGCACTTGAAATTTCTATCATAATATTTACTCTGGATACGCTACGCCCATCGGTTTTATTATTTGTCCAATCAATACCCCAGATTGATGAGAAGATTGGTGCGATCTGGTAGCTAGGACTAAACGAATTATTTGTTAGCTTTCAATACAATAAAACAGTTTAATATGTTTTATTTTTTTAATTTTTATATAATTTATTAAAACAATGAATTTTAATTTTGTTAAGGTGTTTTTCTAAATTTATAATGCCCAAAGTATAGATAAAATAAACAATAATACTCATTATTAGCAAAATTTAAAAGACATACAAGACATTTTCATTTTATTAAAACATTTTGATATTCAAAAACTTAACTGGATATTTCTTAAGCCAAAACTGGTGAGGCACCAGTTTGAAAGTTGCAAGGTGTAAAAGGTAATACATATATGCACTTTAAACCTATTATTTTTACTAAATTAAAATTTTTTTTGCTATTAATACTAAAAGAGAAAAATTGCAGTTCCATACTATATACCACAATATATGGGAATATCGCTCATATCAGCATTGAATTTAGGGGTTTACCCTGGAGTACCGAATTTTGTCCAGTTTGGTTTAAAATTCTCTGAGATATTTGACACTTTTCAAATTTTTTGGGCCCACTGTATATACAGTGGTGTGCATAAAAATAGCAGTATTCCTTAATTATACAGGGTGTCTCTAAAAGGTGCGGAAAAAAAAGCTACCATATATTCCTTTTTTTTATCTTTGGACAAAAGACTAAAAGTCTAAATACTAACGTACCGTGGGTGTCTTAAGCGAGGTAAGAGGGAGTTTGTTGACACGGGACTTAAATACTTGAAGATTTGGGTGGGAAGGAAAGACTTCCGCGGGCAGCAGGTTCCACAATCTAGAAACTCTGAGGATAAAATAACGAACAAAGTGAAAAGTTCGGGGCCTGTCTAGTTGGACCGTATAGGGATGCATATGCGCGGAACCACGAGTTTCTCTGTTGGGAACCGTGAGTGGAGGAACTATACTGGACAATTCTTCAGAGCAGAAGCCATGGAAGTACCTATAAAAAAGCGATAAATCCCCCACAGCCCGACGATGGGCAAGAGAGGGAAGCCTTTCTGTAAGTGAAGGATCATTAATGGGACGAATAGCTCTTCTTTGAATAGAATCAAGAATGCTTAGGGTTGTGGGGGACGCCATGCCCTAGATATGAGAACAATATTTCAAGGGAGGTCGGATTTGGGACACATATAAAGTGTATAAATTAGTAGCGGAAAAATACTTTTTGGCTCGAAAGAGAAATCCAAGTTTTTTGAAGCTGCCGTGGCTATAGATACAATGTGTTTATGCCAGTTAAGGTTACTTTCAAATGTGACGCCTACAAGATTAAAGGTGTCTTTGCTCTGTAAAACTTGGCCGCTCATAAGCAGAGGATGGAAAGGATGGAACATGATTGTGTTTTGGATGCATTGAAATGGACGAGATTTTTGGCGCCCCAATCCAATATTAAATTAAGATCCTGCAAAAGAGATATCTGCATCGCTCTGCGTTTGTTTTCCAAGTCAGGTTTAGTGATGGGTTTAGGAACCTGAAAACTGGAGTGAAGGGTACTATCGTCATCGAAACTATTAATGGAATTAGTTGTCGACGAGAGAAGGTCGTTGATGTGAAGAAGAAACAATGTTGGAGCCAGAACTGAGCACTGAGGGACTCCAGCATTTACTTGGTGAAATCTTGAAGAATGGCCGTCCACAATAACTGATATACGTCGATCAGATAGATAACTAGAGAGCCAAGTACAGAGGTTAGTTGAAAGGCCATAGGAGGGAAGTTTATTAAGAAGTGCGGCATGCCAGACCTGGTCAAAAGCTTTGGATATATATCAAGCGCAACCATCTGGGACTCACCTAGAAACTAAAGAGCCTGTCTTAAATTGTATTTTTCTAAGTACTTAAGAATTTGTAAATTAATGCTAAAATATGACGATCTAACCCAACATGCCTTAGTCCAAAAGTGGACGATTTCGGAGATACAGGGTGTCAAACACTTATTCTAGATTTAGTTTTTTATAAACAAATTTTGTCGATATTTGGTGCATTGTCACAATATTTGACTAGAGGGGATTTTGGGAGGTGAGCAATACGAATCTGCTATCAATTTTATTGTAAACCCTAGAGGGCGCTACCTACGGTATCTCGCAAATTTAAAAACTAAATAACTTTTTAAGCCACCCTGTATGTAACTTTTAGATAAAAATTCTTAGTCTTCAACATATTCTACATAAAAAAGTATACGTGGTAAAAGTTGATTTAAGCAGCCGTTTTTAAAATATCCGGAACAAATTTTCTTCCTCGTATGTCCTAAATAGCTTAGCTTTTAAAATACAGGGTGGTAAAATTATTAAAAAATATGCTTTTTTAACACTCTATATCTCAAAAGTTAAGACATTTAGGACATGGGTTTATTTAAACTCTTCTTTTTAAAATCACCTAAGGATCATAATCTTAAAGATTACCATCTTATATTGAAACACCCTGTATGGCTTAGACCTAACCAAACGGAAAATACATTTTTAAATCTGGATATCTCAAAATCGGCTGCTTAAATCAACTTTTACCATGTATACCTTTTTTATGTAAAATATGTGAAAAAATAAGAATTTTTATATCAAAATTTACGTACAGAGTGGCTTAAAAAAGTTATTCGTTTTTAATTTTGCAAAATACCGCAGGTAGCGCCCTCTAGAGTTTATAATAAAATTAATAGCAGATTCGTATTTCTCACCTCCCAAAACCCCCTTTAGCCAAATATTATGACAATATGCCCATTATCGACAAAGTATCATTCATGAAGAATCATTGTATATCATAATCAAACAGAAGAAACTGTCTAAACAAAATTTAAATTCTGTTAAAATGTAATTTTTGCAGATGGGAGATATGGCCAGGTTACTTGTATATAATATATATATATATATATATATATATATATATATATATATATATATATATATATATATATATATTATACAGGGTCATCCAAATTAAGTGTCCGTCATTGGTAACTTCGTTATTATTTGAAATACGAAATAGTTTAAATTAGCAAACTAGTAGCATTTTCCATGCTCTTTAAGACTGAAGATTAGAAAAAACAATTGACAATCGGGTTTCTGAATTATGCAGCAAAATACCCTTTATTAAATGGAACACCCTGTATATTTTATCACCATTAGAAAGATATTTTAAAATCCTTGAAAAAAGTTCACATGTGATATACATTTTTCATGGTTTCGGAAATATAGCCATCCTCAGAAATTTTATAGTACACTGGCATTTTTTAAATAAAACACCCTGTATATTACATTACGAATAAATAGATATTTAAGAGAGCTTTAAGAAAATACCACATTTGATATGTCTATCTCTTATAGTTTTGGAAATATGGCCATTCAAATCTAAAAATTACGGTAAATTTCCATTTTATCACAGCTTTAAGCTATAAGCAATAAGTTTTAGTGTCAGAAATAAAACGGGAAAAATATCTACTATCATATATCCATATTCCAAAACTAAAAAGATAGGCACATCAAATGTGGTATTTTCTTAAAGCTCTTTAAAATATATTTTTAATGATAACACCATATACAGGGCGTTTTATATAAAAAAATTCAGTTTACTATTAAACTCCTGATAATGGCCATATTTCCGAAACTATGAAAAATTGGATATATTACATACGGACATTTTTAAAGGATTTTGAAAGAACTTTCTTATGGCGATAAAATATACAGGGTGTTCCATTTAAAAAGGGGTATTTTGCTGTATAACTCAGCATCCCAAATGTCAATTGTTCTTTAGTCTTAAAGAGCGTGAAAAAAGCTACTAGTTTGCTAATTTAAACTGTTTCATATTTTGAGTAATAACGAAGTTACAAATGACAGACACTTAATTTGGATGACCCTGTATATATACAATGTGTCCAAGATAAGGATCCCAAGCATGGGAATCTCAGTACCTGTTGGAGGTACAGCTTAGGTTTAATTAGAAAAAAATTGTCTTTTTAAAACTTATTTACATGCCGTTTAGCAACTTGAAAAATTTTCATGACCTGTTGACTTTATTTGAAGAGATATGAAAAAACTAATAACACTTTTCATTGGCACTTGTAAGTTACTACATGATGGTATTTTTAGATTTTATTTCCGATGTTTCGTTTTCAAGAAACCATCATCAACTTTATTTTTATATGGCTCGAAAAAAGTACACCCTGTATCTAATCCCATTTTTTATTACAAATGTAACGATGTATCACATGCCATATTTTTAATTTTAGTTAAAAGAAAAAAATACATTTTTTCTATTTTTTAAAGGTATTTTTAACTAGGCCTTGCAAACAAATGCTTTGGCTTTAATATCTGTTACCGAGTCTGTAATATAATTTTTTTTATTGACCGGAAAATTGAATTTTCCTCTCAATTTTTAAGCGGAAAATGCTATTTTACAGGACTAATTTACTTTCCGGTCCCTAGTTTACTTTCCGGTCTCTCATTTACTTTCCGGTCCCTGATATCAAAAAATCCTGTTAGCCATGACAAAAATTGTCAGAGTTCAATTGTTACTATTTGACAGTTCAAGATATTGTAAAGTAAAGAAAGCATCATTTTGCCAAAATGGAGTCAGACATGGAAAATCCAGATGAAATAATTGAAGCAGCGTCCTTATTGTCGTTTAAATATAACACTAAAAATTTACACAGTTTTTTTCCGGTCAATTAAAAAAAATATTTACGATACTCGACCGGAAATAATTTTACAGACTCGGTAACAGGTATTAACGTCAAAGCATTTGTTTGCGAGGCCTACTTAAAAATACCTTTAAAAAAATAGAAAAAATGCAATTTTTCTTTTAACTAAAATTTAAAATATGACATGTGATACATCGTTGAATTTGTAATAAAAAATGGGATCAGATACAGGGTGTACTTTTTTCGAGTCATATAAAAAATAAAGTTGATGATGGTTTCATGAAAACGAAACGTCGGATATAAAATCTAAAAATACCATCATGTAGTAGCTAAAAATGCCAATAAAAAAGTGTTATTAGTTTTTTCATATATCTTCAAATAAAGTCAGATAAAAATAAAATTGATATAGTCAAATTTTCGTTTTTGCCAAATATCACAGCAGGCCATGAAATTTTATAAAGTTTTTAAACGGCATGTAAATAAGCTTTAAAAACACAACTTTTTCCTAATTTAACCTAAGCTGTATCTCCAGTAGGTACTGAGATTCCAATGCTTAGGATCCTTATCTTGGACACACTGTATATATATATTTTTTTGTTTTTTTTTATTTTATTTTAGACATTTAAACCAAGGTGGTTAAAGGCAAACTTTTTGATGTCACCCTCTGTGTCTTTGACAAACCATTTTTGAAGTTTTCTCAGGTCATTGTCAACATTAGCTACAGTTGTATTATCAACATGGAGTACTGCAATATGTCTGAGATGGCCAAGCCCATACAACTTAGTAGTAACCATTAGCATTACATAAGCAAGGGCTTTGATAATGAACCTAATGATAGATTTATTGTAAACTAGCCCACTTCGTTGGACGTTAATTATATTTTTCTCTGAATTTTGTTCAATTATAATAAAATACAGCCTATAGAATTCCTAAATAGTGTAGCTTTCTGATTGTGAAACAATTTTCATGATAGGTTCAGTATTTCCGAAAATTAGCCCTTATAAACAAACAATCAAAGTTACAACCAAAAATCAAATTTACAAACTTTACCTCTTTATAATGGTAGTATAGATTAGTATAAACGAATATCGAAGAAAAAAATCGACTAAAAATAAGTAAATTCATTGCTTTTTTTCTTATTTATTTTTAGAAAAAGAAACTTGCTTCAGGCGAGAATCAAACCCGGGCTGCATTCGTGGCAGGCGAACATTTTACCACTGAACCACTGTGGCTCATAAATGAAATTCTCTGAAATTTTTGTTTAATCATTATAAAATATAGCCTATAGAATTCCTAAATAGTATACCTTTCTAATTGTGAAAGAGTTTTTATGATCGGTTTAGTATTTCCGAAGATTAGCCCTTACAAAGTTATAGTTTATCCAAGATAGCCGACCCGTGCCCACTTCGTTGGGCGTTAATACCTCAAATTTTTGTATAATTATAATTAAATATAGCCTATAACACTTCTGAATAGTGTAGCTTTCTGACTGTGAAATAATTTTTATGATCGGTTCAGTATTTCCGAAGATTAGCGGCTACAAACAAAGTTACAAACTTTACCTCTTTATAATATTAGTATAGATTTGAAACACTATGGTTAGTTCTGGGTAGTTATGGTTTTACATGATCACAAAAAGTGACACCAATAAAACAAAAATTAGGCTCAATAAGGCTCATAACACTTTTTGATGATGATAAGGGTTTTATAAATTGGGCAGTTGTTTTTCGCAAACTTACTTAAATGTTTTTTATTGACTTAATCAAAAATTTTCATTATATCAAATGGCTTTTGACATAGGTCCTTTAGCCCAAGATTATTAACAATTTAATATAGGTATACATTTTCATCCAATTCAAAAGGTTCATAGGCAATGCGTGGAAAGAGAAGGTCTAAAGCATGTAGAACACTATCAGGTAGATATTATACAAAGAATGATGAAATGTAAACATGATGATCCATAGGTCTCACTTTGAGGTTACTTTTTTGCCTATGAACCTATTACAGTGGCTGACCGTGTATATGTACAAAAGTGAATTTAGATAGTTTGTATAATAAAAACAAATCTATTAAGTAGTTTTATCAAGTGTGTCTACGTAGGCTGGCGTCACATGGAAAACTTTTTTATTATTAATTTTACGAAAAAAGTTATTGTTTATTAAAAGTTCTGCATGGTTCAAAACCTAAAAAGCAACCATCAGTTATTAATTTTTATCAGTCATCTACAAGGGTTGGCCAAAAACGAAATTTTTGCTTAAGACTAAAACACCTGTATTTTTGCTAATATCGAAAATTGTTAGTAAGAAAAGATTATTATTATTATTATTCTAGAGTTCAGACAGTAGGCGGTAGAACCGATAAACTGTCACTGTTCACGCGCCAATAAAGTATGTTAAAATCACACGCTGTGACTAAGACCAGTGGTGAGCTTCAGAGAATGCCCCCGTAGGTGGGGGTTGGCATTACGGAGGAAGAAGTCAATGTTGCAAGTGCTCATGCATTATTTTGTATGTTTCTATTAAACATGCCCTGTTCCTGCGCTCTTCCAATGTTGTAAGTTTAAGAAGAAGCCTTTCCAATGCTACAGTATTAAAGGCCTTCTCAAAGTCAAGGTACACTACATCAACCGAATATTGATTATTCAGAGCCTGAGTCCAAAGTTCCAAGTTGGCGAGATAATTGGAAAATACCGATCAACCCACGCAGAAGCCATGCAGATTGTCAAGATGCTCCCTATGGTGTATCCGCAGAAAATCTGCAATCTCTTGAGCTATAATTTTCTCCATACACTTGCACTTGGTATTGATGTTAAACTAATAGGTCTGTAGTTCTCAGCCAAATGTTTGTCCCCTTGTATATCAGGATGACTATCGCACTCTTCCAGTCTTCCGGAACTTCCCTCTCGAGCATGATTCAGTCATTGTTTTAGCAAGAATGACACTAAGGTCTTATACTGCAGTTCTTTAGCAAAATGGGGGACATATGATCAGGCCTTGGACTAGTATCAAGTTTGAGCCCCAACAATACCCTTTTCACCTTCTCTGGCGTAATAACCATGTTCTCAATAGATGCCGCCATTCGACTTTCCGCAGATGTATCTTCACGAACAAAGAGTCTACTAAACTGACTGGCAAGGATTTCCCCGACTCACAAAACTGTGAAGCCCAGAGTTCAGCTACCCATTAATATACTGATAAATTTTTTGGGTCCTTGTTCCACAAGCCTGCTCTTGTAAGACCTTCGAGCCTCCCTTAAAAGCTCACATATTTGATTCTTCAGCACATTATAGGAATGAAAATCACCGTGTTCCTTAGTACGTCTATATCTGTGCCAAAGGTTTCTTTTTCTGTTTAATAATTTTATGTGTGCTCTTGTGATCCATGGCTTGTTAAAGGTTTTTCTAGGTTACTGAAGAGGGACGTAATTTTCCGATACATGGCTAAGGGCTGCCTGAAAATTACCAAAATGTGTAAGATCATTGTCAGGTTCCCATTGCTGGAGATAGCGATTTATAGTGTCATAGTCTACCTTCCAATAGTTTCTATGCGTTCTAGCAAGCTTAGCAACTGGGCTCAGAGCCAGCTCATCCATTACCAGAATACCAGCATGATCGCTCCACCAACCAGGGGAGTACTTTCAACTTTAGTTATGACGTTATACATCTTTCATCTGATACCAGGCAGAGATCCAGCAATGAAAGCTGAATAGTTTCCCGAAAGCGTATATTAAAATCAATCAGCTGATGCAATCCCGATTTCTGATAAGCAGTGAAAAACTCCTCATCAGGGGGACTGGGCCTGTTTACCCGGCCCAGGTTTCAATTTATTTCAGGATAGTTTATATCTCCGAAGACTATTGTTGTCATTGAAGCCCCGTTCATTAGGTTTAGCATTCGGAGGATGCTTCTATTTTCTTCCACCGCACAACTAGGTGATCGATAGATACACCCAAGCAGCAACTGCACCACACCAACCTTCACACTCACAAAAACATGTATTCACGTGGACAGCATTAACAGTTAATTCACTTAATTGGACACACGTAACCCGGTGACCATACATCTCATTCCTGACAAATACACCCACTCCTCCACCCTTCCAGTTTGGTTGCTCAGTTTTTTGCAGCACCTGTACCCCAAAGCTTCGATTGGCCTGTACTTTATTATTTTTGGTATGCCAGCTAAATATTTTATCTTCAAGTCCACTTCACCTTGATTAGTTCTTTCTTGTAATTGAGCCCACAGTTTCTTGTTGTAGGAACGCTGCATGTGTGTTTAATCAAACTTAATGTACTTCCCACTCTCTTTCGGCAATTTGCTTTTGTTAAACAGAACTTTCTGTGCTTCTACCTTGGTTGGAAAAACGACCTTAATGGGCCTTCGCTTTTCCTATTCTAATTATCTTTAAGTTCTCGGTTAAGACGCCCCCGGTGACAGTATTAATTACCTCTTTGACTATTCGTATCATGATCCCTTCGTTCTTCCATACTATCCGTAATAGATTCTTCTGCTTCAAATATTAGGGCATTTGGTGATCTTGTCTCTCTTTCTTGCATTTTAATAATTGTGGGTTCCACGTTTCCTGACTTGTGAATTGGCTCATGGTTTGATCGTGACGCAGAAATATTAATTCTATTATTTATTTCATCCATATTTAATTTCAGGTCTTGAGTTTCTTTCTTTAGATTAGAAACCACACTAGCATATATGTTTAGTTTAATTTTACGCTTACTAGTTGTTTAAATTTTTATTTTATATTTCGCGCCATTATTAGAACCAGAAATATCAAGAAGTTGGTTGCTAAAAGACAGAAGAGAGAAAAAGAAGTAATAAAATATTTTTTTTGTTAAAATTCGTATCCTGTAAAATCCAATATCAAATAAAATATACAGTCCACTGAATCGAATTTTTAATAAAATCAACAGCTTGGTGCCTTTGATACTGTTTTTTAGCTGTTCAATGTCTTTTTGCAGTTGTGTATGTCTGCCTTTTCACTAGAAATATTCTGAGTTTTTGACGAGATTTTTTTAGCTGATCTATTTCTGATTCTAACTGAGGTATTTTGGGCCCAAGCAAAGGTAGCAACTTAAGTGAATCAACACAGGATTCGCAGAGAAAGAACATTGTTCTCTTAGCCTGCAGGAGCGCTCCTATTTTTGTTGGTGCAATTGACGAACAGTCCCTGCATCCAACCTTCTTACAACAGTCACAAGGACATCCAAACACTTCATTATCTCGACACTTTTCCTTAAGCCAACATACTTTTTTACATTTATATCAATTGGCATTCTGACTATTTTAGGTTATGACCGTATTTTATGCGAAAAATAACGAACAAGGCACGATAAAAATTAACTATTTCTTAATTAGATATCTTAATTTCTTTATAATTTAAGTAGGAAAACAATTAATTTATAATATTTAAAGAGATTTTCACGAAAAATTTTGCGGCACCTATTTCCGAGACTTGTTTCTTCGATTTTGACCAATTTTGGTATATGGGGGCGTTGATGACGAATCTGAAAGAATTTTTAGTCGGAAACATTTTGTTTTTGAGATACCCATTATCAAAGTTGAAACTTAAACTAATATTAATTTCACTATATTCCCCCTTCTTTTGCACAAAATTCTTGTTATAACACTAAATTGGACCTGAAGTGATGCTTTTAAATTAATATAAAAAAGACATAAAATCAATAGAAAACATGTTTTGAAATGGCTTTTTGATGTTATACGAAATATTGTGTGCTAATTTAGTGTTAGATCAAGAATTGCGCAAAAAGAAGGGGGAATATGGTAAAAATAGGGTTAGTTTGAAGTTGAAATTTGATGGTAAATATCTTAAAAACGAAACGGTTTCGACTAAAAATGCTTTCAGATTCATGGTCAGCGCCCAAAAAAAATCCCTGTATAGCAAATTTGGTTAAAATCGGAGTTGCTCACACTTTGGAGACAATTACCAAAATTACTTTAAAATATGCAGTTTTGTTTATTTCCAAAAAAAAGTGTGGATTTTTTTCTGCGACAATGGTGAAAATTTGGAGTTGTACATTAGTGCAATTCATTTCATGATTATAAAGTTCATAGGACAATTTTTAATAAAGTTTTTAAATTTAGTCTTTCCAAAATAAGAAGAATGTACAATGAAGTAATGTACAGTGCTACAGAGTTGGGTCGAATACTGAAAACCGGTATTCGAATACGAATACCATGAAAAGAAAGTATTCGAATACCGAATATTTGAATACTTGGAAGAAAAAGAGTATTCGAATACTCGGTATTCACGAACACCCGGAATCGGTATTCGAATACTAGAAAAAAGATTCGAATACTGGAAAAAAGGTCCTCACCTCATTTTTTCCTACTTTTTGTTCCCTTTGGTATTCTACTCATAACAATTTTGGTATTCAAATACTGCTTACACATTCCGGTACTCAAATACTCGGAACGCCGGTATTCGAATACTCCAAAAAATATTCGTCGAATACTTCAAAAGCATTCGAATGCAGAATCCCAAATACTAACCGAAAAAGTATTCGGCCGAATACCGAATACCAAACACACAAATCTATTCGAATACTATTCGAATATCGGCAAAATGTATTCTAAATAGTATTCAGAATACTGAGTATTCGAATACGACCCAACTCTGCAGTGCTATAACTCATTTATTTTTTAACTTAAAAAACAGTGTACAGTGAATTATCAATTTTTTTTTATTATGAAGATTACACAAAACAATTTTATTAACAGGTTATATTGACATACCTGACTGTTTTTTTTTATGGGACAACCTGTATATTATACCACCATCTCATTCCTGACATATACACCCACTCATCCACACTTCCGAGTCTGTCATTCATAGATGAGCGATTTTTTCGAAACAAGGTGTAGTTTGGAATTTCTACTAAAGAGCCTGGTATGTTTTCAGTGAACCAAGTTTCAGTTAAAAAGATCCGCTGCACCTTACTAAGACACTCATCCAGTTTTGATGTTATCGAGCATAAATTTGTGTAGAAACAGGTTATGGAGGAGTAGGTTTGGTTGCTCAGTTTTTTGCAGCACCTGTACCCCAAAGCTTCGATTGGCCTGTACTTTATTATTTTTGGTATGCCAGCTAAATATTTTATCTTCAAGTCCACTTCACCTTGATTAGTTCTTTCTTGTAATTGAGCCCACAGTTTCTTGTTGTAGGAACGCTGCATGTGTGTTTAATCAAACTTAATGTACTTCCCACTCTCTTTCGGCAATTTGCTTTTGTTAAACAGAACTTTCTGTGCTTCTTCCTTGGTTGGAAAAACGACCTTAATGGGCCTTCGCTTTTCCTATTCTAATTATCTTTAAGTTCTCGGTTAAGACGCCCCCGGTGACAGTATTAATTACCTCTTTGACTATTCGTATCATGATCCCTTCGTTCTTCCATACTATCCGTAATAGATTCTTCTGCTTCAAATATTAGGGCATTTGGTGATCTTGTCTCTCTTTCTTGCATTTTAATAATTGTGGGTTCCACGTTTCCTGACTTGTGAATTGGCTCATGGTTTGATCGTGACGCAGAAATATTAATTCTATTATTTATTTCATCCATATTTAATTTCAGGTCTTGAGTTTCTTTCTTTAGATTAGAAACCACACTAGCATATATGTTTAGTTTAATTTTACGCTTACTAGTTGTTTAAATTTTTATTTTATATTTCGCGCCATTATTAGAACCAGAAATATCAAGAAGTTGGTTGCTAAAAGACAGAAGAGAGAAAAAGAAGTAATAAAATATTTTTTTTGTTAAAATTCGTATCCTGTAAAATCCAATATCAAATAAAATATACAGTCCACTGAATCGAATTTTTAATAAAATCAACAGCTTGGTGCCTTTGATACTGTTTTTTAGCTGTTCAATGTCTTTTTGCAGTTGTGATATGTCTGCCTTTTCACTAGAAATATTCTGAGTTTTTGACGAGATTTTTTTAGCTGATCTATTTCTGATTCTAACTGAGGTATTTTGGGCCCAAGCAAAGGTAGCAACTTAAGTGAATCAACACAGGATTCGCAGAGAAAGAACATTGTTCTCTTAGCCTGCAGGAGCGCTCCTATTTTTGTTGGTGCAATTGACGAACAGTCCCTGCATCCAACCTTCTTACAACAGTCACAAGGACACCCAAACACTTCATTATCTCGACACTTTTCCTTAAGCCAACATACTTTTTTACATTTATATCAATTGGCATTCTGACTATTTTAGGTTATGACCGTATTTTATGCGAAAAATAACGAACAAGGCACGATAAAAATTAACTATTTCTTAATTAGATATCTTAATTTCTTTATAATTTAAGTAGGAAAACAATTAATTTATAATATTTAAAGAGATTTTCACGAAAAATTTTGCGGCACCTATTTCCGAGACTTGTTTCTTCGATTTTGACCAATTTTGGTATATGGGGGCGTTGATGACGAATCTGAAAGAATTTTTAGTCGGAAACATTTTGTTTTTGAGATACCCATTATCAAAGTTGAAACTTAAACTAATATTAATTTCACTATATTCCCCCTTCTTTTTGCACAAAATTCTTGTTATAACACTAAATTGGACCTGAAGTGATGCTTTTAAATTAATATAAAAAAGACATAAAATCAATAGAAAACATGTTTTGAAATGGCTTTTTGATGTTATACGAAATATTGTGTGCTAATTTAGTGTTAGATCAAGAATTGCGCAAAAGAAGGGGGAATATGGTAAAAATAGGGTTAGTTTGAAGTTGAAATTTGATGGTAAATATCTTAAAAACGAAACGGTTTCGACTAAAAATGCTTTCAGATTCATGGTCAGCGCCCAAAAAAAAATCCCTGTATAGCAAATTTGGTTAAAATCGGAGTTGCTCACACTTTGGAGACAATTACCAAAATTACTTTAAAATATGCAGTTTTGTTTATTTCCAAAAAAAAAAGTGTGGATTTTTTTCTGCGACAATGGTGAAAATTTGGAGTTGTACATTAGTGCAATTCATTTCATGATTATAAAGTTCATAGGACAATTTTTAATAAAGTTTTTAAATTTAGTCTTTCCAAAATAAGAAGAATGTACAATGAAGTAATGTACAGTGCTACAGAGTTGGGTCGAATACTGAAAACCGGTATTCGAATACGAATACCATGAAAAGAAAGTATTCGAATACCGAATATTTGAATACTTGGAAGAAAAAGAGTATTCGAATAGTCGGTATTCACGAACACCCGGAATCGGTATTCAAATACTAGAAAAAAGATTCGAATACTGGAAAAAAGGTCCTCACCTCATGTTTTCCTACTTTTTTGTTCCCTTTTGGTATTCTACTCATAACAATTTTGGTATTCAAATACTGCTTACACATTCCGGTACTCAAATACTCGGAACGCCGGTATTCGAATACTCCAAAAAATATTCGTCGAATACTTCAAAAGCATTCGAATGCAGAATCCCAAATACTAACCGAAAAAGTATTCGGCCGAATACCGAATACCAAACACACAAATCTATTCGAATACTATTCGAATATCGGCAAAATGTATTCTAAATAGTATTCAGAATACTGAGTATTCGAATACGACCCAACTCTGCAGTGATATAACTCATTTATTTTTTAACTTAAAAAAACAGTGTACAGTGAATTATCAATTTTTTTTATTATGAAGATTACACAAAACAATTTTATTAACAGGTTATATTGACATACCTGACTGTTTTTTTTTATGGGACAACCTGTATATTATACCACCATTAATAAGGTATTTTAAAGAGCTTTACAAGATACTATATTTGATATACCTATCTATCTTTAATAGTTTCTGAAATATGACCATTTTAATTTTAAAAAAATTGTATATAATTTTAAAAATTTCTTAGGTCACGTCGCGGGAGGAAGCAATTTTTAAAATTCTTAAAATATCAGTGTTTTGAGTAGTTTAACTGCGAATAAAATTTTGTTTTTTGGCTAAAATAGTATATAATCGGTGGTATGGCTAGTGCAAGTGATGGATCCGAAATTAATATGAAAAAAAACGATTATTTAGATATCATTCTGTGGGATCAAGCAAAGTCGATTGATGAGATAAGGTCACGACATTCGCCATATTGGCTAGCGCGGCTGTGACGTCAAGTCGGGTCATTTTCGGCCATGTTTGATTTTAGGCAGATCAGTGGCGTAGAATTAAGGAGAAAACAAAAAGAACTGTATGTTGTAAACAAAATTTACTGGATTATTTTAATAGGCATAACTTAAAAAAAAAACAAAAATGTGGTTTAAATGTTGAAAATTAAAAATTATCAAAGCGACGACAGGACGATGAGGTACCTGGCAGAGCAAAACATTTTCCATGGTTCCGTAAGTCAAAAAACTATTTTAAAAACTTTGTGTACAGGGTGTCCGCTAATGAATGGTACACAGAAAACCCACAGATTCAATATGCCAAAATATTAAGATTTAACCAAACATACCTAATATCCAAAAGTTTATAATAAGGAAGATACGGGGGATGTCAGTAAAAGAAAAAGTAAATTTATTTCGATAATTGTTCCCCGCTTTTTAAAGATCTTAATATAACGGTATCTAGGGGTTTTTAAACATTAGTTTTTCAGATTGAATATTAATTTTTGTGTGTGGACTAGAGGGCGATGGGTACACTATTTAAAATTCTCTAAAACTACCCAATTTTTTGTTACTACTCTGTATGTATGTAAACTAGTAAGCTTCTCTATGCTTTCTGCACAAAAAAGGTATACTTAGTAAGAATCGGTCTTGACAACCGTTTTTAAGGTATTCACGTTTTAGTTGTTCAGTGCACCCGAAAGTATGTACCTTCAATAACATTGTATTAGCTATAATTACAACTGCTCAGATATAAATAGCTGATATCTAAAAACTCCTGGATACCGAGTTTTATTAAAATGTTTAAAACATATCAGAAATTATCGAAATGTATGAATAAAAAATATTTATATCCCTTTAACACCCCGTATCTTCCTTATCATTAACTTTTGGATATAGGTACTGTTCCGAAACACCTCGTATAAAAACACGTGTCTTCGTTTTTATACCTTTATTAACAATGAAACGTAACTATGGTTACAACAACGACAAAATCTACTCTTGTCAATGTCTCGAAGTTTACAACACAAAAGTCGAATTTATACTGACTGATCGGAAGTTTCCCGTCGCCCTTTTATAGTATGGTGGAAGAATAAAGAATGATCTAGAATATTCGAGAAATATCGTGAAAATTCCATAGTACAGGATGGCATAAAAGTTCTTAATGGATAATTCGGGCGTTTTCGGAAACCTTCGAAAGTGATGAAAGAACTTGGAAAAATTAAGGTAAATTATTTAAATAAATTAACAAACTAAATTAAATGATCCTAACTCTCTAAAATTCTATAACCTAAACACATTTTTGAAAGTCTGTAACATTGCCCCCTTCCAAGTTTTGATCGTCTCGATCAAGTATCTTCACTGTCTTGATAACGGCTTAGCCTTTCTAGATGTACTACTTTCATCTTTGCCTGTGGACTCTTCTGTATACGGTACACCAGATCATTAAGCCGTGTCACCACTTTATATGGTCCCTCCCATGACTTCTGTAGTTTCGGTGAACGCCCCTTTGTTCTTCTTGGATTGTATAACCAAACTTTTTCACCGACGACAAATCCCTGATGGTTAGCTTTCAAGTCATAGCGAGATTTCATACGGTCACTTCCCTTTTGTAACTTGGTACGCACCTCTTCATGTATCCTCTATAGCTGTTTACTTAGTTGACTTACATAGTCTTCTGCTGGTTCTTCATTGGTGGAAGGTCGTCCTGTAAGCAAGTCAACTGGAAGGCATATTTCCGCTCCGAAAATGACTTTAGCAGGTGTTTCGCCAGTAGTTTCGTGAATTGCGGAGCGGTATGCTAATAAAAACGGCTGTATACAGTTATCCCAGTCACTTTGTTGGTCATTTACTTTAATTTTCAGGTAGTTATCAAGTGTTCTGTTAAACCGCTCTACCATACCATCGGACTGGGGATGAAGAGGTGTTGTTCTTGTTTTATGGATTCCCAGGAGATTACAAAGGTTCTTGAAAAGATCGGACTCAAAGTTTCTGCCTTGATCGGAATGTATTTCTCTAGGAACTCCATAGCGACAAATCCATTGTTGAAATAATACATCGGCAACAGTAATAGCTTCTTGATTTGGGATTGGGTAGACTTCTGGCCATTTACTGAAGTAATCCATCGCTACCAATATATAGCGATTCCCTGATTTACTAACTGGAAATGGCCCTGCTATGTCTATGGCAATTCTTTCAAAAGGTGCCCCTACATTGTATTGCTTCATCTTGCCATGGCTTCGTGTTTTCGGTCCCTTGCTGGAAGCGCAGTCCTTACACATTCTGCACCAGTCTTTTACGTCTGCACGACTTCCCAGCCAGTAGAACCTTTCTCGAACCTTTTCAAGAGTCTTCATAACTCCGAAATGACCACCTCCTACACCATTATGCAAGGCTTGCAATACTTCAGGAATCCTTTTGGTTGGTAGGATTATCTGATGTTTATGGATTTTGCCGTCAGAACTTTCCCAGACCCTTTGTAATAGGCCATCTTTAATAACCAAAGAGTCCCATATGGCCCAGTACCCTTTATGTCTTGGAGACTTTGAAGCTATTTGTTGATATGGTGGCCTTTTCACATTTTCTGTCTTAAGTTTGACAATGTCTCCAAAATCTGGATCTTCTAGTTGTTCTTTTGCCAAGATCTTAGGGTCCCATTCTTGAGAGCACTGGATACGTGTTCTTCGGCAGTGGAATTCATCGGGATCTTCTTGCTCTTCTCGTCTGCTACAGTGTTTGCATTCGTCCGGGCAGGGTCGTCTTGATAGAGCGTCAGCATTCTTATGGTTCAGTCCTTTTCGATGTTCGATTTTAAAGTCGTATTCTTGAATACGTTGCAGCCATCGGGCTATCTGACCTTCAGGATTCTTGAACTGAAGCAACCATTTAAGTGATGTTCCAAAGATTTGACAATAGCTAAAAGTTCTTTTCTAGTGACACAATAATTTCTTTCAGGTTTGGACAGAACTTTGCTAAAATAGGCTATAACTTTTTCTTGGCCATCTTGAATCTGTGACAAAATTCCACCAATAGCAGTGTTGCTTGCATCAGTGTCCACAATAAATGTTTGATTTGGTTGTGGATATGACAACACCGGGGGATTGCACAGGGCTTTCTTTAGGTGTATAAAAGCTGCTTGACAATCTTCAGTCCATTCATAGTTGTTGTTGTTTTCCGTAAGACGATGTAATGGTCTAGCAATATCAGCAAACCCATGTATGAACCGTCTGTAATAGGTACACAGTCCCAGAAAACTTCTAATTTCATGCTTGTTCTTTGGTATAGGCCAGTTCTGGATAGCTTCTGTCTTCTCTGGATCGGTTCTTACTCCATCTTCTGTAATTATATGCCCCAGGTACTTGACTTCTTTCTGGAACAGGTGACATTTCTTTGGGCTAAGCTTCAGCTGGGCGGATCTAAGCTTTTGAAAAACCTCTTCAACATTTTTCAGGTGGTCATCAAATGTTTTTCCAAGAATTATTATGTCATCAAGGTATACTAAGCATGTTTTCCAAGTTAGTCCCCGTAGTGTTAACTCCATCAAACGTTCAAATGTAGCAGGGGCATTGCATAGTCCAAAGGGCATAACATTAAATTGCCACAGTCCGGTCCCGGTCGAGAAAGCAGATTTTTCCTTATCTTCCGGATGAAGTTCTACTTGCCAATAGCCACTTTTTAGGTCTAATGTGGAAAACCATTTTGACCCCGTCAGTGTGTCTAGGGTATCGTCAATTCGTGGTAGTGGAAAACTGTCCTTCTTCGTGACGTCATTTAGTCTTCTGAAGTCAACACAAAATCTGGTGGAACCATCTTTCTTCTTAACTAGGACTACTGGAGATGACCATGGGCTCTGGGATGGTTCTATGATGCCTTGATTTTGCATGTCTTCAAGTAACTTTTCAACTTCTTCTTTCTTGGCTAAAGGAATTCTTCTGGGCGGTTGTTTTATCGGTGATGCGTCTCCAGTATTTATTCGATGTTGCACTACACTGGTTTTACCCAAATCTTTTTCGGATAAAGAGAAAACATCTTGATTTCTTCTTAATAGTTCTTCCAGCATAGATACTTGGACTGGGTCTAACAAGGATTTTGATGAAATCACCAGGTCTTGTAGAGCATCAGGTAGTTTAGGTGTGGAGACTCCTGCGGGTGTGGTACAGGGATAGGTAACTATCATAGCTGCAGGTTGACAGGTACCGATTTTGTCACCCATTTTAACCTGTTGAGGGAAATCTTTCAGGTTCATCATTCTCACAAATACCATATTTCCTTTGGTTTGCGCCAAAGTTCTTGCTGGTAGAATTCCTTTAGCGTATAACGGACAATTTTCTACTGGTTCGACTAAAACTATTTCACCTTCTTCTGAGTCTTCAAACCTTGCCTGTATGATGCTTTCTGAGTTTGGCGGTAGAATGACATCTTCTGTGAGGATAACTTCTCGAATCGAAGCTTCACTCCTCCGTGGTAATCTCATTACGATCTCTTCATTATTTGTTCGCAGTACCCGTTGTGGAAGGTCTAGTACAAACTTCTGATTCTCCATAATGTCAAGGCCAAGGATAACTTCGTCCAGGATGTCGGCAACAAACACGACATGGATAAATGTTGTTGTTCCTAGGGTTATTCTGGCTTCATGTATGCCTTTAATTGGTATAACTTCTCCATTAGCAGCTTCCAAGAGGTAATTCTTTTCAGGGCGGAATATTTTACAGTGAGCAACGATGTTCGGCCTCACGATGGTATGTGTGGAACCAGTGTCTAGAACCATCTCGCATTCCCGACCGCATACGTTTCCAGGTACTACCAAGCTGGAGCCATTGTTCTGCAGCCGGGATACTCTAATTATTGTTGTTGATGGGGCTTGGTAGCACCTAGCCAGCTTTCGCCCCTTGAAGCTGGCTACTGGGAGTTTTCCGGATCGCTAGCAAGGGCATTTGACTTGGTACAATTTCTTTGAATATGCCCCTCTTTGCCACACTTCCAGCACAGGATGCCATTTTTCGTCGGAAGGTCATACTGTTATCCCCATCGGTTTGCTTTTTACGTACGATTTCTTGTAATTCTTTTATTAATCTGGACAATTCGTCATTTGAATTGGCGTCTTGTGAGTACAAAATTCGTTCTTCTAAGTCTTGGCTGATTCCTGGATGTTTGCTTAGCTGTCTCAAATTGAAGTGCATAGGCAAGAGCTTCAGACATTTTTTTAATTCTGGCCATTCTTAAAGCCTGATTCATATCTGAATCACGTAGACCTTCAATGAAACTACCCACGGCTAGTTCTTGTTTTATTTCTTCTGGGTATGTCGGGTATGTCAGATTAATTAAACGTACGATGTCAGCTTCGTATTCCTGAAGGCTTTCGTTATATTTCTGTCTTCGTCCCTGGAGCTGCGCCTTATAAACTTCCTGCAAATGTGTCTCGCCATATCTCATTTCCAGGAACATTACAATTGATTGATAGTCGCCTTGTTTTTCTTCAGGAATATTTCTTAATACCTCCATGGCTTCACCTCGTAAAGCAAGCACCAGTGCGCGTGCCTTTTCTGGTAAACTCCAATTATTGCCGTTCGCAGCAGCTTCAAATTGTCTAAGGTACGTAACCCACGGTACCTTACCGTCAAAAGTTGGTGGTTTCATAAGAGTTCCTGAAGTACCACATCCTGAAACGATACCAGTACTGGCTATATTTTGAATTTGCCGGTGTAATTGTTGCACTTCATGTTGCATTTGACCTTGGACTTGATTAACTTTGTCTTCAACTAACTGCTGTATTTCTTGCATTTCATCTTTAGTATCTTCTTTGCAAAGTTTTATTTCAAGCAACATTTCCTTTCTCATCTCATCTTGGCATTGATGAAATTCTCCCCTCAGGTGTTCTCGAATCTTTACTATCTTCTCTTTTATCTCTTGCTTCATTTGTTCTTGTCCTTTTTTTATGTCTTTTTGAATTTTCTCGATTTGTTGTCTCGTTTCTGCTTGACTGATTTTGATTTCCCGCTTCATTTCTGTTTGATTTGTCTTCATTTCTTCTTGACTTGTCTTCATTTCTTCTTGACTTTTTTCATTTCTTCTTGACTTTTCTTCATTTCTTCTAAATTGGTCTTCATTTCATTTTTAATGTCTTCTTTCATGGCTTCTTGGCTTGTCTGCATTTCTTTCTTTAGGTCTTCTTTCAGGGATTCTTGTTTTTCCATCATTTGTTTAATTAGTGCACTTAACTCCTCCATAACTACTTGCTGTCTTTGTCTTGTCTCAACTGGCATTCACTCTTCTTACCACTTTGCTTCCTTGGGTATCCTCGTTCCGCTTCTGACACCAAATGTTCCGTATCACCTCGTATAAAAACACGTGTCTTCGTTTTATACCTTTATTAACAATGGAACGTAACTATGGTTACAACAACGACAAAATCTACTCTTGTCAATGTCTCGAAGTTTACAACACAAAAGTCGAATTTATACTGACTGATCGGAAGTTTCCCGTCGCCCTTTTATAGTATGGTGGAAGAATAAAGAATGATCTAGAATATTCGAGAAATATCGTGAAAATTCCATAGTACAGGATGGCATAAAAGTTCTTAATGGATAATTCGGGCGTTTTCGGAAACCTTCGAAAGTGATGAAAGAACTTGGAAAAATTAAGGTAAATTATTTAAATAAATTAACAAACTAAATTAAATGATCCTAACTCTCTAAAATTCTATAACCTAAACACATTTTTGAAAGTCTGTAACAGTATGTTTGTTTAAATCCTAAATGGGTATTTTCGCATAAGAAATCTGTGGTGTACCATTAATTAGCGGACACTCATCTGTATCATATGTATATAAAAATACGAATGACTGAAAACTATTCGACTAAACACTATCAAAATATCTAAAATAAAACGAGTCCGAACCAATAATATGTGAAGTCTCTAAACTAACCAAAAACATTAACAACCGGAAATCCTTGCAAAATATACAACCAAAATGAAAATGGCAAATTTCCACAGTTTTTACCAAACAAAGCTTCGACAAGGCACGACTCTGTCATCAGCTGATAATGCTACCAACTTTGAACAGAACTGCCAACCAAAATCGTAATTCTCACACCCTCACGTCCCTGACAAGAGCTATCTCCGGTCTTGCTTATGTCTAAACCCCTTCTCATAAAGAAACCCTGGGATCAAGTAGAGAATTTAAAAATTTGGAATTCAATATGGACAAAAAAAAAGGGGATCCGATAAAAACCTACATAAATAAATGCAAACCCAACATTCCTAAAGTAGATAAAGACAGACCAGCAAAAGCTGGAGGATTCCAACAAGGACGACCCGAACGAAAAAATTGTTGATAATGATTTTCTACAAATAGAGGATATTTATAAACCGGGGCATTCTTTATTTAGGACACCACCTAAAAAAATAATCAAAACAAAAATGACTAACCAGTTTTTAACAGCGCGCAAGTAAACAAAACGAATAAGGTTAATAACGGGGAAATGCAAGATAATGAAAATACAAATAAAAGGCTTAGAACTAATTCCACTCCAGACTCTGATAAAACTATAAAAAGACAATGTGATGAAATTTCGTTACAAACCAAGGAGCAAACAAATATTAGTGATTATGAAGTTCAAGTGGGAAGTAAACCATTGCCAGAGGACCAATGATCTGAAAAAGGACTCGACCACGTTATCGACTGAAAACATAATATTGGAAGTTTTTTCGGCTCTGGATAAAATGCAAAAAATATCAGAGATGCAAGAAAATCAAACTTTGTTGAAATAAGACCAAGAATATATAAGATCCGCAACTAATACGATTATCAAATGCCTTACTTTACTAGTACACGAAATAGGAGTTTTGGAAAAAGAAAATATAATATCCAGGTATGATCAAACAGCCCAAGTACATCCTGAACCTAAATCATACAGTGGAATTTATGTAGTGTGTGTAGTGTAAACACTTGAGAACGGACAGAGATAGTACTGCCCGAAACGTTGTGTAAATAAATTAATAAAGACAATGGACAGTCCGAAATGCTTCTTTTACTAATGAATTATTTTCCTCATCATTTAAAGTGCACAGAACAGATAGGAACCAAAAATTTATCCAATAAAACCAGAAGAGGTTGAGTGCTGTGTGCAGTTCAAAAGTATATAGCATCTGAAAGGATCGAACTAGACTGTTCCTCAACATCTGAAATAGTGTGTGTGAAAGTGAATCATCCCTTAAAATCCAGGTTAATATTTGTCGTTTACGTTCCTCCTAATAGTAAGTTAACTGACCATGAATCTTTATTGTTGTTTACTGAGTCAACTTTGGCTAGATTTAGAAATATCTTTATAATTTTGGGTAACTTTAATATACCTGATCCAAATTTACCAATTGGTCTAAACTTCTTAAATTTTTGTAATATTTTAAATAGTACTCAGTTTAAAAATGTTAAGAATGTAAATGAAAGAATTTTGGACATTGTAGTTTCTAATTTAGAATGTATAGCAGAAAAATGTTCTGAACCAATTATACATGAAGACCTTCATTAACCCTCTCTCGATGTAAAAATGTTCTTCTGGAGGTCGTCACCACTTGCAAACCCAATAATATGCCATTTTATGACTTTCCAAATGCCAACTACTATGGAATATATACGGCAATTAGGAATGCTGATTGGAATGCTATAGAGAGTGCTACGAACGTTAATGAGGCCTTAGAAATGTTTTATAATATTATTATTAATATATTTTAAATATTTGTTCCCAAAAAATCAGAGAAAGTAAATACCCCCTGGTTTACTCAGGAAATTATAAGTAACATTACAGCTAAGAAACGTAACCTAAAACTTTACAAACGTACAAATTTAGGTATCTTAGATCTAAGATCAAGAAAGACATAAAAACTGCTTATCAAAAATACCAAACTCAGTTTGAGCAATCTATATAGCATGATTCGAAATATTTTTGGAATTTTATTAATAGTAAAAAGGGACTCTCAATGACATCCCAAGGGAGATGACCCAAGACGGACTTAAGTATGTTGGAGAGGAAAACATTGCTCAAGCCTTTGCGACTTATTTTGGGTAAGTTTTTTTGACTCCGGGAACTGTAAACAATAAAAGTTGTGATGATGATGATGCGGTTTTTGGTTTACTCTCGGTATCGGAAGAGAAAGTTATTAAGGCTATTATTAAAATGAAAAATAAAAACAGCCAAGGTCCTGACGGCATACCAAGATATATATTTAAAGGGTGTAAAAACTTAATTGCTAAACCACTTTCATTGATATTTAATTTGGCCAATAAAACTAAAACCTTTCCAGATAGTTTAAAAATTGCCAAAATTACACCTATCTTTAAATCCGGCAACAAAGGGGATATTGAAAATTATCGGCCAATATCGATTTTATCAAATATAGCCATAATTTTTGAGATTATGCTGAGTCGGAGATTAAATTATCAAGTCAAGGAGAAACTTTCAAATTATCAACAAGATTTCTTAAAGTATAGATCTGTCATAGGAAACTTAACTGATTTTGTTGAATTTACAAAGGCCTTAGCAGAAGGACGTCAGTGGACACTATATATATACTGACTTTGCTAAAGCTTTTAACAAAGGTGATCACAATATTATAATTAATAAGTTCTCTCAATTTTTACTTTCGAAAGATTGGTGTTTGTTTTTACTTACACCTACTTTACACCTACTTAACAGATCCGGTACAGTATATGTATCTATAAACAGTTACAAATCTTCTAATTTTTAGGCTACATCTGGAGTACCGCAAGGTTCTACATTGGGCCCTCTTTGTTTCTGTTATTATTCAACGACTTAGAAAAATCTATAAAAAAATCCAAAATTCTTCTTTTTGCGGACGATGTAAAAATCTTTAACATTATTAGCAATATTGATGATTGTGATGATCTTCAAGATGATCTAAATAGGTTGTATGATTGGAGGTTAAAGAACCGTTTATCTTTTAATATTGATAAATATAAACATATTAGATTTCACATTTGAAAATCCCCATAGAATATACGTTTAACATAAAGAATCAATCTATTAAAAAAGTAGAGCGTCATAAAGATTTAGGCGTAACATTTGACACTAAACTATCTATTCAACAACATATTGAAGATGAGTTACATGATTGAACATATTGATGATGAGTAATGTAAGATGGCGGGCGATGTAGACCCGAGTGAACAACACGCTAATCAAAAGTACACTTGTTACAAAACAAGAGATAGTTCAAGTACAATTTGGGTAAATTGCGGAAATATCTTTCATAGGTCATGTTTAGAAAGAGATTTAAGTCACCTAATATGTGAAAAAGGGGATAGAAGAACAAAATGCTGCAAACTAACCTCAAACGATTATATTAAAAAAATGGATTTAAACAAATATGTAATGGAAATTGAAGCACTGAAGAAAAGCATGGAAGATTTTCAAGCTAATTATGAGCTATTGGAAAACAATAAAAAATTACTTCAAGAAAATAACCAGTTACTGCACAGAAACACTAAACTGTTAAAAGAAAAAATTCAAAACATGGAAGTTCTTCCAAAAAAGTAAACAATTCTAATCTTGGCGCTGTCATTCAGAATCAAAATAAAATAAATTCTTTACAAGGACAAAATCAAAGGAAAACACCAAATACAGGGGTCACACTAAAAGTAATAACAAACAATCTTAAACAACTTAGAGACAAACAACAAGAAATTATGGGAAATCTTATAAATATTGAAAAGGATATGGCAGATAGTAATAAAAAAGATAATGAGGAATCTGATGAAGGATTCAAGGTAATCCGGAGGCGACCGCCCAAAAAATTTCCCTTGTATAAAACACATTATAATAAAACAAAAAAAGAATAATATCAAAAGTTAAAAGTTGAAAAGAGTAAATCATACGAAAATAGAATTAAAAAGTCAGATTCAAAAATTAAAACTATGTGGGCTATATGTAACGAAATAACTGGTAGAATTAAACAGAAAGATCATTACTCATTTGAAAATATAAAAAAACTCGCAAACGATTTTAATGATCACTTATTTAAAGTTACACAAGATCTCTTAAAGCAACAACAACATAGGCCATTTAAATGTGACATAAAAGAAAATAACATGTCAATGTATCTAAAGCCAATTAGTACTAACGAATTAATGATGCTCTCCCAAAAACTAAAAAATAAAAACTGTAGTGGCTATGATGGCATCCCAGCAGGTAATTGCTAAGCTTTTCATAACACAACTGTCATTTATGTTGTGTTATATCATAAACAATTCTATGAAATATTCAAGTTTTCCAGACCAACTAAATTAGACTTAAAAAAACCCTTGTATAAAAAGGTGAACCAGGAGATTTTCACAGTTATAGATCAATAAGTTTACTCCCTGCATTTTCAAGATTTTTGAACTAGTTATGTGTTCGCGATTGTTAGATTTTGTATATGAAAGCAATTTATTGTCAAATTTTCAGCATGGATATTTGAGAGACAGATCAACAATTACTGCCATATATCAATTTGTAAATGCAATCTTAGATCATTTGGAAGAAAAAACATTAGCTTTAGGTATCTTTCTGGACCTAAGTAACGCCTATGACTGTGGTAATCATGAACTTCTTCTTTTAAAGCTACAAAAATATGGTATAAGAGGTAATGCAAACGATTGGATTAGATCATATCAAAATTAAATATTAAAGTAAATAACATAGGTATAGCACAGAGAAGTATAGTCGGACCACTTTTATTTATATTATATATTAATGACCTTAGTACAAGCATCAGTAACCACCTGTTAACAAATTATGCGGATGACACCAATCTATTAACATCTGGAAAGGATTTACCAGAAGGCATTGTAAATGCAAGAGAGGCATTTTCGAATACAAGGTTTGTTCCAGCAGGCTGTCAGAAATGTTTGCAACCGTTCGGATTCTGCGCACGTCAATATTTGTCGTTCCAGCAGTGCCATGTTTGTAACATTATACAATTGTTTGTTGTTTTTCCAGCAGTAGTTTTAAGATGTTGGAAGCATGTTGGAAACTGTTTGAAAAGTTTGCAAACTTTCTTCAAACATTACTGACGAATTGTTAAGATAACCTTTCTTGTATTGACGTATAAGCATTATGCACGCCTTGTTTATTTTTCGTTCCAGCAGAAAACTGTTGACAACATTTCTGACTAATGTCTGTAACAATTTCTGCGTTTTACGATTGTTGCTAACATGTTTCCAATATTCTGCTGGAACAAACCTACAAATGAATGGGTTGCTCAGAACCAGTTAGTTGTTAATAATTCGAAAACAACTGTTATTCTTTTTCATACAAAACAATCTGAAATACCACCATTTGATAATATTATCCTTGGAAATAATGTAATAACACCAGTAACTAGTGCCAAATTTCTGGGAATCCACATTGATGAGTTTTTAGATTGGAGTACTCACATAAATAAAACATGTTTAAAATAATACTTTACACAATATTTTTAAGAAAGTAATCATTTTTCTCTGTTGACGTTAGTGTTGGAACCTTTCAAATGATCTTCTGAATGATATTCGAACATCGAGATATTCGAAATGTTTCGAATATTTCTTCCGAATATTCGTATTTCGTCGTAAAATATTTCATGAACGATCAGTCATGAATTCATATTCGTAAACACCGAACAAAAACACGAAAGATACCGAATGAATGATGAATGATATTAAATATCTAGGCGTTTAATATAGGCAACCCGTAAAACATACCTTAAATCATTAGTAATCAAACAAAGAATATCAGCTGTAATATTTATGGTTAAATAGTGCCAAAACTCGAAAATACTCGGTTTAGACGTAAAATAATTTGTTGCCGCAAATAGCAACAATCTTTCAACCGGTATTTCGACAGAATAAAAGCTTATTGGCAATAAAATATAAAATGTTTCGAAAGATATTTTGCAATGAAATATGAAGTGTTTTGAAATATGTTTCGAAAGATCTTTCTCAATGAAATATAAAATGTTTCGAAAGATCTTTCGAATATTAAAATCTTCGAATACGAATATTCGAATATCGAAATCTTTCGAATATGCACACCGCTAGTTGACGTCATTTCAGTTTATCTTTGTATATATATGTATGTATTATGTAAAGATGATTTGAAATAAAGAAGCTTATTATTATTAAATAGTTGGTAAAGCTTACAGAAATCTAGGATTTGTTTTACGTAATTCAAAGAACTTTAAATCTATTAATATAGAGAATAATAGGACCTCGAATAGGACATTAACAATACTTTTTAACAGTTTCGTTAGGTCAAAACTAGATTATGCCAGCATTATTTGGTCTCCATGCTATACAAAATATATTATTATGTTGGAACAAATACGAAAAAAGTTTATTTGTATATCAATCAATCAATCAAAATATGCTTTATTGTTTAAGAATTATTTCTTGTTAACAAAGCTGTAATAAATGAAAATGTAATAAAAAATTCAATATTGTAAAAATAAAAAACAAACAAAATCCATGTATATACCACAAACATACAAACAAAATGGTAAAAGTTATACTAATAGTCTTATGCAATAAATAAATAATTAAAAAGGAAAACGTGACTGAATGACATAAATTATATAATTGTCAGCTACACAAAATTAGAATAAAACAAATCAATACAATACAATTTTTAAAACAACATGTTAAAAATCACACAGATACTATAAATTGTCATTTTTTATAAAAACAGTTTAAAAAAGAAAAAATATATACATCACATAAACATTATTTACAAAAAACAAGAAGGGAAAAAGTACATGTCACAATCTAAAATGACCCCATTGGCGCCCAGTATTCTTCGACAGTATAAAGTGCCTGTGGGATTAAAAAGGCTTTAACCTTATTTCTAAAAGATTTGTACTGTTTTATCTGTCGAACGTCAAGTGGCAAAGCATTAAACAGTTTCTTGCTATCATAAAAGATGGACTTTTTGTTAAAGCTGTTAAAGGAATTGGCAAATTAATGTTAAATCTACTGCGCGTGTTAATTAATGAAGTGGCATGAATTTGTTCTGAATACTTTTTGTGCATTAGACAAACAGACTCTAAAATAAATAAGCTCGCCAGGGTAAGAATTCCTTCGGACTTAAAAAAAGGTCTGCATGAGTCTCGGGGTTTAAGATTATATAAATACCTAACAGCGCGTTTTTGTAAGGTAAAAACTGAAATGAATAAATTTATCGGACATGAACCCCAAAAACAAATTCCAAATCTTAAATGAGTGTCAATGACAGCAAAATAAACATTTTTCACCACTGTAATACCCAGTTCCCTCCTGACAGTTCTAATTGCAAAACAACCCGAAGACAATTTTGTACACAAATTATTAATGTGGCCGTCAAACCTTAACCTATTATCCACGTACAACCCCAAAAATCTGTTCTCATTCAGGCTTTTAATGACCCTTCCATCCATATAGACTTCACTTAAATTGCATTTAAAATTTAGTATACTAGTTTTAGGAATATTAAAAGAAAGTAAATTAGAATCGCACCATTCTTTAATGTTGTTCAAGTCAGAGCTCACCATTTCATTTAGAAGAGTTGGGTTCTTGTTGTGCCACAGTATTGTCGTGTCGTCAGCAAAGGATGTGCATCGACCATATTTAAAGCATGTGGGTAGATCATTAACATATATTAAGAATAATAGTGGTCCAAGTTTTTTTTTAAATCTTTTTGACATCCCACGAAGGTCTATGCCTAAATACCAGAGTACCGTGGGTGTCGGGTTATTAGATGTTTAACCCATCGTTCCCCTGTTCCGTCAACGTTGTCCAAGCACTGAAACATGCAGTTGCATTTCACAGCATCTTTTAGACAACGCGGTAGTGCCACCACGGTCGTTATTTTTAAATAACTACTACCTAAATATGTCTCCCCGCTGGGAATCGAACCGCCGACCTCTGGCTTCGAAGATCAAAGCTCTGTCCACTAGGCCAGGGGGAGGCATATTTAGGTAGCCCAGTATAGAGCCCTGTGGCACACCTGCTGTAAGACTGAGCACACTTGAGGTATGTTCCTGGAAACGAACACTCTGACAACGACCCCGCCATTTTGTAATAGGTGAAGATATTGACTTCATATTCTAGGGTTATAAAGTACTCGTCAGGAGCTTTAAAATGATGTATCACTCGATCCGCCTTCTCATTTAAGATTTTAGAGTTGGTGTCACCCCCGCCCAGGGGCTGCACGTGCTAACGTGATTTTTTGCCAAATGAGCTGAACCAGTCCAGGATCGCTCCTCTAAACCCATAGATCTCGAGCTTGCTCAGCAGTATCTCGTCAAATGCCTTCGTTAAGTCACAGAACACCGCCGAAGCAACCTCTCCGTCATTAAGGCTCACATATAAGTCCTCAAGAAAGTGAAACATAGCATCTCCAGTATTTTTCAAAAACTGAAAGGCAAACTGCGAAATGGAGAGCAAGCTGTGCTTTTCTAGAAAACTAATCATTCTCACCTTCATAAGTCTCTCGACAATCTTGGCCAATGTGGGTAGCAACGAAATTGGTCTATAGTCCGAAGGGGAATCCCTTTCACCTCCCTTAAAAAGGGGAATGACAGTTGCCAACTTCAGGAGGGAAGGAAAACTACCATTTTCAATAGATTGGTTTATAGCCTCTGCTAGAACACTTAGAGCATAATCAGGGAGACTGTGAAATATATTAATGGACATGTCGTCCCAACCTGAAGTTTTTTTATTCCTAATATTACAAATGATAGTTTTAAGTTCTTCTGAAGTAGTTGGAACAAAGTAAAAAATTTCAGGAACAGAAATGTGACTAAGATATGATAGTGGATCAGTATGATTTTGGTCTATGTTGTCAGAAAGCCTCTTCGCTATTGTACAGTAGAACAAATTAATATCCTCAGCCAATAGGCTAGAGGGGCGGTAAACATTACTTTCTTTTCCTCGCAAATCATTTACCATTCGCCAAATTTCCTTTTGCTTGTTTCCAGCCACAGATATCCTACCATCATAGTATAATTGTTTAGCCTCTTTGATAGTTCTACGATAAATGGACCTATAATTATTAAAATAAACCAAAAAATAAGAGCTATTACCGAAATATTTTCTTAAGGTATAGAGGCATCTCATATTATTCGATGAAACTTTTAATCCTTTCGTAAACCATGGCTTTTTACTTTTAGATTTAACAGTTCTTACGGGAAATGCAGCATTAAATATTTGAATAAGTTTCTCATGAAAAGACCCCAGAGGATTCTCCTCTACAAAAACATCATTCCAGTCACACTGATCACACAAATGGGAAAATTTTCTATAATTCTGCCTAGTGAGAAGGCGCCTGCGTTTTTAGAAGGTTTTAATCTAATAGGGTTAATTTTATAGCGGCAAACAACCGCCTCGTGATCCGATAATCCTGCACTCATTATAGAGCATTCAAGTGTACTGCTTGTTATATTTGAACAAAAATAGTCTAAAATGGAGGCTGAATGCCCTGTCAGTCGGGTAAAGTCTTTAACATGCATTATCAAACCAAATGAATTTAGAAGGTACTTCAAGGATTGAACAGACTAAAGGTTATGGTTTTTATAGTTTATATTAAAATCTCCTGCTAGCATTAAAGATGCATGAGGTGACAATCCACAAAGCAGCACTTCTAGTCTTGAAATAAATGAATCAAAATTCGAATTTGGTGATCTACAAATGCAAATTATATATAAATTAAGAATTAAAGAAAATGCAATAGACAATTCAAAATCTCTTTCAACACACAAGTAATCAAACTTTTCAATATTAACAAAGTTAAAATGTTTGAGAAAGTTATTATTAATTAATATCAAAGTACTGCCATGAGTAAGAGTTGATCTACAATATTTAGACAAAACCGAGTAGTTATTTAAAAAAAATGATTCGTTAGGTTTCAGCCAATGCTCAGTCAATAGAAGGATTTCCGGGCTTTCAATACTATCCAAAAAAGTTCAAACTCAAAAATTTTGTTTCTTATTGACTGAATATTCAATAGCAAAATATTAATTATGTTTTTATTATTTGTGGACATTCTACTAAAAATCCTTCCCGGTCATTAAGTTTATATCTGGGTTTAAGTCTGAAATGAGAACAGATATTAGATATTATATTAAAAAAACAACATGTATACAATATCTACCCAGTAAACTTAAAGAGATATAACCTTATGACATTATTTAACAGAATAATTTACACTAGCATAGTTTATTTTTTTAAACTTATGAATGGATTGGCTTTTGATAATATAACTTTAAAATCGGTGAATATATGTACTCCGAACAGGTATAAAAAGGTTGGCTTTAGAACTTTTAGTGTTAAGAATGAAAGAAAAGAGAAAAGTGTTAAGAATGAAGTAGTATTATAGAATGAACTATCAAAGAAAATCTCCTGTAAATTAAATGATCATAAATTATGACAAACATCAGCAATTCTGTGATATATTTGGTGACTAATAAAATGTTAAATAGGAAAATTAAGAATGTATTATATGGTAAAAATAATAGTGTAATCTGTAGTTAGACTATTAGTAGTAAAATATATGTAGGTAATAACTAATAAGTATTAAGTAGCATAAGGAACTGGACACTTGGAATACTCTTGTCGTGTTCCAAGTGTGTTGTATGTATCCGCCTGTAGTTGTTGTTGAATAAATAAAAAATTTAATTTCCATTATATCTACAGTCTAAACTCAACCGTGCAAAGGCAAAAGAGTCTAATTGCTAGATTGATCATTTCATGTTTTTACATTTTTTGGGGGGTTTTAAAGTTAGGACATTGATAAAACAGTCTATTATCAAAATGGATAAATTAGAAAAGGTCAATTTTCTCAAAACTGTATTTTTGCAAACACAATCCTTTGCCTTTGGACGGTAGAGCTTAGTCCTGTAGGTAGGATATATTTAAAAAGAATAAAAAGTCGATTTTTTGGCCCAGTCTACTGTTTATAGTATTCCATATTTGGGGTACTTATTCCATATTAAGCTACTTTCATAATTTTTTAGTTTTTTTTTTTTTTTTAATTTAAGTTAAATTATACAATGTAACTAAAAATGTTTACAAACTAAAGGACAAATATATTTTTGTTAATAATTACTACAAAACATTTTGTAGTTATAATTTTTATGCAAATTATGTGTAAAAAACAAAATGGTATTCTATATTTGGTCATTTTACTCTACTTTTTAAGGGTGGTATAAGATACAGGGTGTCACATTTTAAAAATGTAAATTATGTTAATCTTTTCTTTTAATAAAATTGTTTTGTGTAATCTAAATAACAGAAATAAAAATTGATTAACAAGTTGCTTTTGGATACTTTTTTTAAGTTAAGAGATAAAAAAGTTATAGACATTTAAAATGTGGACAAGTTAGATTGGGCGCACTGCACAAACCTAAATTTTTTCCATTTTAACAAAATAAAAAATAAATAAACAAAATTGCATATTTAAAAGTAATTTTTAATTCCAAACATATTTTTTTAAAACAATTTTCGATATTAGCAAAAGTACAGATACCTACTTTACTCTTAAGCAAAAATTACATTTTTGGCAAAACCTTAGGGGGCGTCCATAAATTACGTGAGACATTTTAGAGGGGAGGGGGTCGAGCAAAATCTTACCAAATCTCACGAGGGGGAAGGGGGGTCTGTGAAAATCTCACGTAATTTTTGTGTAGGTAGAAAAGAAAACAAAAATTTTGGGACAGGCCTTCCCCCAGGAAAATGTGATGTGTGTATTCTTGCTTTTTTGGATGGAGGACCTTTTTTTTGCTCTTCTATATTTTTTGAAAACAAAATCAATTTCGGTTCAAGAAATTGAGAGTTTTGTATTCCCATCATAAATCTCACGTGAGATTAGATAGGGCGGGGAGGGGTTAAAGAAAATCTCACCTAATCTCACCAAGGGGGAGGGGGTCCAAAATATGGAAAAACATCTCACGTAATTTATGGACGCCCCCTTATAGACAACTGACACAATTTGATATTTGATGATTGTATTTTAGGTTTTGGTGCAGAACTTTTTACAAAGAACAACTTTTTTTTGTAAAATGAATAATAAAAAGTTTCCCACACGATGCCAGCTTACGTGCACACACTGTAGATGTTGAACTTCAAATTAATTCTTTCAGTTCTTCATACAGGTGTGGAAACCATAGGGAAATAAAAGCATAGGAAATATTTGAGGTGGAATCGCGACGTCATCTGACAATAGACTGATTTTATTCTACTCAAATATATGGGCTCGTTGCAGCGGTGAATTTTAGGAGCGTACATAGCAAATTGGTGGAAGGAATTCAATGCATGATTTGCCTCCAATCGACAATTGGGTTTCCATAATGGTATATTGTTCCTAAAGGATGTTTATGTGTTTGATGTCTTTTTTCTTTATCTGTTCGTTTTGGGCAAAAATCTTGAATTATACAGGGTGATCAAACTTAAGTCGACACTTTTGCTAACTTCTTTATTTTTCTATAGCCCACTTTTAGTCATGATCGACTAAATTGAATAGAAACTGAAGGTAAAAAGGAAAGGAACGCAAATTTATATGTCACTTTTAACCATTTATCTTTGCCTTTTACTCTTTAAAATATTTTTTTCCTTTCTACTAGAAAAAAAACATCATTATATAATATGACTTTTAAGAGATAAAGATCTCTTCCTTCTTCCTATCCCTATTTTCCTTTTCCTTATGTTTCTTACAGAATCTCAGCCTACGATTCAATATACCAAAAAAGCTACATTAAATTGTAGGTACATGACAAGTTTTAAAGATCATATCAACAACACCTTGTTTTAAAAAAAATTGTAAAAAAATCAATATTTCAAAATAGCAAATGTTACCCAAAATTTTTAGTTAACATTTAAACAGGATTATTTTAAAATAATTATTACCTGTCATAATTTTTGGTTGTTGATGTTTGGAACTGAGTATTTGTGCTTAATGTCTGGGCAATATTGCCAGTCATACAAACATAGTCACTTCCATTAATTTCTTCAATCATTTGTTGAGTGAATTTCTTAGTTCCCCCATATGTTGGAGATTGAGGAGTACCTTTTGATATTACATTATGAGATCTTGGAGCATGCATCACTGAATATACTGCATGTTGAGCTTCTGGGGCAGTACTTTGATAGTACTGAAAGGAAGAAGGAACTTGAGGACCAGGTTGAGCACCTGTAGATTTGTGGTGATATCTTTGGATATTTTCATAAAGTGGAGGGGCTTCAGTATCCTGAATTTTTTGACTTAAGGGTACTTGAGGTTCAGCTTTGTGATTAAAATAACCTTGTTGATTACTATGGCCAGTATAATAGTCAATATTTTCATATACGGGACCAGAGTTACCCATCATAGCACCTTCAGAATGTTGAGAGGAACTTCCAAAAGAATGTGTAGGACTGGGATTAGCAGGAACTTGAGGTTTTGCAACTTGTACATACACATCATTTTCCTCTACTGGTTTAGATTGATGACTAATAGTTTCTAACTGTTTGGGGGTAGCATACTTAGAGCTAGCAATTATATTTTGTCTTTCATACAACGAATAATCACTTATAGATTTATTTTGCTGATAAGGTACAACACCTTCACCTCTCGAAACAGTTGTAATTTTACCATATTTGGGACCATTTATAGTCATATTTTCCATTTTATTTTGTAGATAAGAATGATCATAACTCTGATTTGAAGGATCCATTACAAACCACTACAAATAAATATTTAAATTGGAAAGTAAATTGTAACAACACTTTTTATATTTGGGTGTTTTTATCTCAGTATTTCAGATAAAATTTTATTTATATGAATAATATTTAGAAAAATCATTTGCACACAGCACATCAACAATAAAAACCACAAGGTGCGTTCCACTAAGCGCTCACAACGCTTAAAATGCCGTTCCACTTAACGACCGCGATCGTTGTGCATCAATTTTAGGCGTTCAACCAATTATAATTATAACCGCGGTAATAATTGGTAACAACTAACCAGGGTGGCTTTCCAGTGACGAAAATTTTTGTGCGTCACGCTCCAGGGCTTGAAGCTCTTGAACTGCTCTAAAAAGTTAGTCACTGGAATGCATCCTTAGACAAGGAAAGAGAGATACTTTCAGAAATTTTAAAATTTCGTTGCTTTTAACCTTTCTTGGCTTTATAATAATAATCTCTTTTTAATATTTAATTCCATTTTAAAATAAATAATTTTAAAAATCCATCCTTAACCAGAAAAAACACGTTTGAAGCACAAAAACCAAAAGAGGGGTTGGTGCATGAGGGGCAAGGGGAATGAAAAACGGAGTAACTCAGGTGCATAACACTTTCCGTCACTGGAACGCCATAAAGTAGAACGAAATGCTCCTGAACTACTCGGGAGCGCACTATTTGCGTCACTGGAAAGCCCCTCTGAACTAACCTTTTGTATTTTGTAGTAACAACTTTGATGTTTAATACATTGTTTAAACGTGAACATAACCGATTGGTAAATACCATTTTAGAATTGGTTCTTCCCCTAAAACTGCTGGTGGCCGCGGTGAAAACGTCACTCATGACGTCATAGCTTGCGCTCACGCGAAGCTTACGACCCAAGCATCAATTTTAGGCGAAGAACCAATTCTAAAACGGTATTTATCAAGCGGTTATGTTGACTTTTATTGGTTAAACGCCTAAAATTTGCTAAGGAAAATAAACTTTAAAAGTTTATCTTCCTTGCTTACGAATCCGGGCCCAGGATCGAACAGTTCCTTTTCTACCAGAGAACAGGTTCCGTAAACCTGTTCAGTTGTTCATTTGGGGCGCATTCAGAATCGATGCCCGGTAATTGCCCGACATGCGCACATGAAAACATGCGCAATAAGCAAGACCTTATCAAAACTAAACATAAGGAACAAATTCGTTTGCCTAGGCCAAGGTTGGGGTGGAGTTTACCCCAATTTTGTCGAATCTGAATGCGCCCCTGTTTTTTTAACAAGTTCTTGACAATCAGTTGGAGACTGGACATATTACGTATTAATCCATTCTCTTCCTGGTTCACCCATTCACCGTTCACCCTTATCGATCGAAACTATTTGAAACATGCATAAAAAAACAGCACCATAAGCAGCCATCCATAAACCACATCGCACCGCGAACGTTAGCGTGAACAGTTCAAGCACTTCAAGCTCAAAGCCGTTCGAGTTTCTTCGATCCAAATGAACGAGAATAGCCAATATAGTCTACTCGACTGAACGTAGATCACATGACCAGTGAGAACAGAGAACACACAAACTAAAACGCGCGTCCATTCCTCACCCGTTCGGTTCGAAAGGAACAGGCTGTTTAGTTCTCTTTAAAGAACGGTTCACTGAACAGGCTACCTCTAAACATGTTCTTAAGAAATGTTCCGTTTTTTTCAAAACAACTCTAACCATAGGCGTTTTCGGTTCAGCTCATGTTGGGATCTTTTTGGTTGACAGATAAACAATGAGTTAAACCGTTGATTGAGAGAGTACGTGCAACGGTTAAACTTTATTATATACCAATTGGTATTATAGAGAATTATTGCAAGTTGCCTTATAAGGCTCAGGTATTATTTATACCGGCCTTACTTCAATAGTGCCTGTACCCATCATTTAGAGTTATTGCAAATCATGTTGACACTACCATTAACCTAAAAAAAAAGACCAAACAATTTTAGTTAGGGCTGGCAACCGAAACCGGTTTTTCGGTTAACCTGTTTTCAGTTAACCGCGGTTTTGGCCAAAACCGAAAACCGGTTTTAAAAAGCGGTTTTCAAATACCGGTTTTGCGAATAATCGGTTTTCGAATACTGGTTTTCTGGATAATCGGACCAAAATCGAAAAGCAGTTCTTCAAATATCAATTTATAGGTTTTTGGTTGATTGCGGATTATATTATATAACAAATATGTACTAAAAACTTCAACTTACTATAATAATACACTAAATTAAAATTTTCCTTTTCTGTTTTTTTATTAACCAATAAATCAAGGAAAAACACCGAAAATAGAATACCAATTTAAAATAAAGATGAAAAACTAAATTATGTATATATGTATGGAATTTTTACATCACCTTTTAGAATCTTGCATTTTATTAACAGGGATGTTATATTTTTATTATTATTTATATTTAACCAATTTCTTTTAAAGAATATTCTAGGATGAATATTGATTATCACTTAACATAGTTAACACCACAGCTCATGGGCAAATCCGTAATCAACGCAAAAACGATTAATAGAGAATAATATATTACTTTCCGATTTTCTGATAATTGTGGTTTAGAAAAGCCTTTTTCGGTTTTGAGAACCGTTTTCGGTTTTCGGTTTTAAGGACCTTTTTCGGTTTTCGGTTTTATAAACCGATTTCGATGTATCGGTTTTAAAAACCGTTTTCGGTTTTAAAAACCGGTTTTAAATAACTGTTTTTAATACCGGTTTTTAAATATTCGATTAACCGGTTTTCACCAAAACAGGTTTTTAAAAACCGGTTAACCGGTTTTGTTTTTTTTCGGTTTTTGTCAGCCCTAATTTTAGTAGCTTTTCTTTTTTGTTTTGTTTTGTAGGGTTTTGTTTTAAACAATTACAGAAATACATTTGAAAAAGCAAGGTTTTAAGTATGTTTTCTTCTAAAAACTTTTCAATTTTGCTTTCAACTGCCGTTTGGTTACACGAACAGTTCCGAAGTTAAAATAAAACCAAAATAAGGCACGACCTAACCGGCATAAATTAAGCCAGGCACTATCCCTATTAAGCAAGTACGCTAATTCTCACATGCACCCGGCCAACTCCGTAAGTAATCGGATGTGACCAGGGTCTGATCAGCGAGGCGTATTGAAAGTTTATCTTCCTTGGGAGAGGCGATGCGATTCTCTGTATTTTGTGTTGTCTATCAATTTGGATGGCCGTAAAAGAGAACCAAAACGAACAAACTCAAACGTTGTTTTAACGGCTATTAGCTTAATTTGGCTTTTTGATTTTCAGTGTTTATTTGTGATTGTTGCAAGAAAGTATTAGTTATTGTAGTTTGGGATTTTATGTAATTTTATTTTCCTGTGTTTACTTTCGTCATAAAGATGGATGAAGTTGCTCAAATCCCAAATAATAATTTACTGTGCGACTTATGTGGAAAAATATTTTCTAGGGTTTTCTGGCAAGACTTGCAAGAATACGCATATCGTAATAAGAACCAATAAATAAAGTTAATCTTGGCTTTAAAAATTCCTAAACCTTTGTAGTTAAAAAGAAATCACTACATAATGTTACAGACTTTCAAAAATGTGCTTAGGTTATAGAATTTTAGAGAGTTAGGACCATTTAATTTAGTTTGTTAATTTATTTAAATAATTTACCTTAATTTTTCCAAGTTCTTTCATCACTTTCGAAGGTTTCCGAGAACGCCCGAATTATCTATTAATAACTTTTATGCCATCATGTACTATGGAATTTTCACGATATTTCTCGAATATTCTAGATCATTCTTTACTCTTCCACCATATTATAAAAGGGCGACGGGAAACCTCGGATTAGTCAGTATAAATTCGACTTTTGTGTTGTAAACTTCGAGACATTGACAAGAGCAGATTTTGTCGTTGTTGTAACCATAGTTACGTTCCATTGTTAATAAAGGTATAAAAACGAAGACACGTGTTTTTATACGAGGTGATTTGGAACATTTGGTGTCAGAAGTGGGATAAGAA